>JAODAL010006773.1:0-130556 GCA_025379985.1 Phyllomedusa bahiana
GGATTTTTTGTTACCCTTTTTTGTTTTATCTTAGGGGTAGACCCTTAGAGTCATAAAATGATTTTTTATTTTATATTACTATTTTGAGGTGGATTTTTTCGGGTTATATCCTGTCTTTTCATCCCCCCTAGTTTGTCTAGCTCATTTTAGGGGGTAATGTTGTAAAAAGACATACACACATAAAGAGTCACTACAGGACCCTATTGTATTTATTGTATATTTCTCCATTTGGTATGACAACCTTATCAAAAGAGTGGCAATTAAAATTGGAGACTTTTTTGGGTAAAAAATTTAAAATTTTAAAGATAAAAGAGAGGGACAGTAGGGCCGTCTTTTTTAAAGTCGGGCGACCTTTCGGACGTTCTCTGACTGATTGAGAAAAAGCTGGGAAAGATCACCCTAAGCGAATGGAAATATTACCGGATATATCCCAAAAATGTTTAATCAATTTAAAATAAAAGTTAGATTTTAAAATGGGGGTTTTAAAAGGTGTGCAGGGAATTAGAATAAAGCAGGGGGTTCTCTCTTTTTTTATCCCCTGGGGTTTTAATGAAAATGTCGACTGGATTTTTACCTGTTTTATACCAACAGAGGTTTATAATTTACTTGGGGATGCCCCCCAAAAGTCACCAATCAAAAGGCCCCACCTCCACCATGATTTTCAGAATAAATGGCTTTGGACATGATTTTGCAAAAAAAGGAGGGGTTTGCAAAATATTGGCAGTTTTTGCACATATATTCTAGACTTTATGGTCCGAGAAGTTTTTTTGGGTGGATTGGGTGGCAAAAAAATGGTTGACTCAATAGGCACTGCCAAGTTATAGTTCTAAATTTGATGGCGTGATTCCCCTGTGTATTTTTTCTTGCAAAAAAAAGATTATAAAAAGATTTTTAAATAAAAAATAACTCCCGCTTTTCCTAGGGGTTAACAGTGAGAAAACGCATTGAGCCGTGCCCAAAATTTACCCCCCTGAGAACCACAATTCTTTACCAAGTGGGATCAAATGTTTAAAAAGGGGGAAAAAGAGCAGGGCCTTTTCAGGGGGAAAAAGTCCAAAATAAAGGGGGTCATCGCAAAGGAGTGGCTCATTCAAACCGGGTAAAAGCATCCACATCCCTTTCCCACGCAACTTTAACAGGCACAGGTGATTTAGATTGGGCGGGCACCTTGGAACAAACCCGATAAGCTTAAGGACGGGGCCCACCTCTGTTCACATATTTATGAAGTGCGGGTACTGCCTTTTTGGAAAAAAAATTCGGCTTGGAACCTCCATCTCGGCCGGCACAGCCATTAGTTTTGAATGGTGCAAAATCCCCCATTTTGGAAAGGGGGTGACGCATCCAACAAATTTGGGCGGGCACGGGCAGTGCTGCACCTTAGGGGGTTGGAGCCATTCTGTTTCTCTTTGCAAAACGCCTCACTGAACGACTGCTGGGGCCATGAGTAGCGAGGAGGCAGGAGCATCTGGGACCGGGAGATGATGTCAAAGGAGAAACTGCTCCCCTTTTGCCAGAGGTGGTGGAGCCTTAGACTGGCTGCAATGGCATGCGTTGCCACTGGGCGCTTGCTGCTGCTGTGTTGCTGGGCGGCAGGATGCGACCACCACATCTGAGCAACGTTTCTACCCCAGGACACCTGGATTGGTGACGATGCTTGTGGTGAAGCAGGGCATGGTGCCATTCGTTAAGTCCCCTGGCCACGCTTCAATTTCTGCCTCTACAGATATTACTCTATACACATTATTGCGGCCTCCTCACGGTGTCTTATCAAAGAAATGCAACACCGCGTGTAACGGATTTTACGGCCAACGCTCCGCACTGAGTGACTACTGCCGCCGCTGCCTCGTGAGCCCTGTGCCGCTTCTTTCTTGGACATGCGATAAGGCGGTTTGTTTACCCAGTGTAACTCTCCGAACCTCTCACCTGGCATCAAGACCTACAACAACTGCTGATTATCCTGCTGAACTCACGGGCCAACGTAGACCCACACTTGATGGCTGCAGCCGCTGCCAATGACGCGCAAGCTGTATGCCATATTCTCTCTGACGATTGATGAGATCCAATTTGCCTCATCGGCTCCCAAGTGCCGGTCGGCCTAAATATAATCTTTTGTGTTTCATCGTCACTGCTGTCTCATCACCGGTTCTTGGTAAGTAGAGGTGACCACTCACAACATGACCTCCCATGCCACTATCAACATCTTACTTTGCCACCTACTGCAAAGAAGCAGGGAGTATTGGGCCCCATTTCTTCGCTGCCAAGTAGCTGCTGACTTGCCCTCCTCAAAATTGTTCATCCTCGCTATTATTGGGGCGATGTGCACCAGTCACACATCGTAGATATCTGGCTGAGGGGAACCAGGATTGAGGACAGGTGGGGCCTGTGACCGCTCCCGCGGCCATGCCAACTAAGGTTGTGTTCTGAACGTTCCCAGGACTCTTGCTGGGGTTGTCAGATGTCATCTGGGAGGAAGTGGATGAACTGAGTCAACCAATCAGAAACTCTTGGGTTGCTAGTCAGCACACGGCCGCTAGATGACAGAGGTCAGTTATGGCCTCACGAGTGACCCCTGCTACGAAGTCCCCTTGCTGTTGCTGCGACCGGGAACTGGAATGTTTGTAAATATGCACACTAGCTAAGGTGAAGAGCCTGCCACATCTCTGTCTAGAAATAATGTTTGTTCTAAAATGTCAGACACTGTTTGATGAAGATATCTAGTATATGATAAATACACCACCCTGTATTTAACTCCAAATGAACCCATAAGAGCTTGGGTAACCCTTGGATATTAAATGCGCTCCACAAATGGGCAGGAGAATTGACTTGTATGTGCCAGTTTAAAAAAATCTGGTGTAATTTTACTGAATATAGAAAGCACAAACAAGGCTTAAGTATCCTTTCGTTATGAATTATGATACACGAATTTCTTCAGCGGCGTGAAAAACAAAGTTTCTTATACTGAGTTACAACTGAGAACAAAACACTTTAATTAAACACTGGATGTAAATTTTTACCGCAAAAGAATTCGAGCAGCCACAAAATACTAGCTTTGTTAGCGTGTTACAATTGCGGTGGTTTTTCTACGCTACACAACAAGAGAAAAAATGTAATAAAAACCTTTCGCTTGTGAATTATGCTACAGGAAATTGTATTTTTTGGCGGTGAAAGACGGTCTATTTTTGTCACCACAGCACAATCACAAACGATTAATTAACCCTGGATGCTAATTGCTCAAATGAATTGAGCAGCCACCAAACTACATAGCTTTATAAGCGTGTTACAATTGCGTGTTTTAGACGCTACACAAACAAGAGAAAAAATTGTAATTAACCTTACGTTGTGAATTATTGCTACAGGAAAATTGTATTTTTTGGAGGTGAAAAACGAACGTCTATTTTTGTCACCACAGCAGAAAACAACGCTTAATTAAACCCTGGTTACGATGTTAAATTTCGCCGCAAAAGAATTGAGCATACACAATCCTACAAGCTTTGTAGGGTGGTTGTTCGCGCCGTGTTACAATTGCGGGTGTATTCTATGTCACAAACAAGAGAAAAAATTGTAATTAAACCATTTGTTGTGAATTATGTACAGGATAAATTGTAATTTTGGCGGTGAAAAAGTCGTTTCTTGGAGTCACAACAGCAGCAGAACAACGCTTAATTAACATGGATGTATAAGTGAACACAAAGAATTGTGCAGCCACAAAATACTAGCTTTGTAGAGTCTTACAATTGAGTGTTTTCTTACGCCTAACAACAAGAGAAAAAATTGTAATAAACCCTTTGCTTGTGAATTATGGGTCTACAGGGAAAATTGAAAATTTTGGCGGTGAAAAAGTCGGTTTATTTTTGTCACCACAGCAGGAAAAACAACGCTTAATTAACACCAACTGGATGTTAAATTGCGCAAAATGAATTGAGCTTGCCACAACTACTAGCCTTTGTAGCGTGTTACATTCGCGTGTTTTCTACGCTACAAAACAGAGAAAAAAATTGTAATAACCTTCGCTTGTGAATTATTGGTACCAGGAAAATTTTAATTTTGGGCGGTGAAAAAGACGGTTTCTTGGGAGTCACCCAGCAGCAGAAACAACGCTTTATTAACCCCTGGATGTAAATTGCGACCAAAAGAATTGAGCAGACCAAAAATGAAGTGGTATTTGTATTATAAAATACGCTGTTTCTTTAAATGGACTACAACAGTAACTGGCTTAGATCACCCTTGGACTATTCATGTTGCTGTGAGCAGTTTGAATTAAAATGTACATGCCCAGCTGCAGTGACGCACATGGAATTCAGATCCAATAAAACACAAAAAATCAAGAAATAAATCTCATTAAGAGAAAGCCTAGTCTCTGAGACAAGCGGAGGAAACAACACAAAAAATCGCTGTATAAAAATCCAGGTTCTTCAGTAAGAGCTATTACAAGCAGTCGCGGCAGCACCTTCCTGAACAGTTCAGTGAGAGGAGTGTGTAGCTCCCAGCATCGCGCCCCGGACTTTATATGTGCGGTGACGTCACAGATACCGCCGGTCTCTGATTGGCTTCATCTCTGCCCACATGTCATGCAGGCTATGCCCTTTTCATCCCAGAGTGCTTTGCCCCATGTAACGCATGTTGGCTCGCAGCCATTTATCAATCAAAAGCACTCTTCGTTCACCGAAGAACCCAAACTTCGACTTCGTTCAGAACCGAGTTTTCCTGAAATTCTAAACGAATTCCACTTCGTTAGAATCAATTCGCCCATCTCTAAATACTATAACCAAAAGGTAAATATATAACAAACCAATAAAAACAATTTAAGGTAAAAATAAACCTTTATTGCAATACAAAAATTACACATACAATATAATCAAAATAAATGATACAAATACAAAGATACAAAGCCACCACAAACAAAAACTACCACCCTTCAAAGACAAACAGGTTTATAAGCCCAAAAAATAACTAGGCTGAGATGCATATGCACAAAAATAAAACCAAATTAAAACAATATTGCATATCAAAATAAACACAATTGAGAAAGCATTAAGCGAAACGCATGTTGGGATTGGGCTCCTCTCCATACATGGATTGGCTTGTTGGCAATATGGTTCAATTTTTATTATTGTGCATCTACATCTCAGCCTAGTTATTTTTCGGGCTTATTAACCTGTTTGTCTTTGGAGGGTGGTAGTGTAGTTTTGTTGGGTGGCTTTGTATTTGTATCATATATTTTGATTATTTTGTATTTGTAATTTTTGAATGCCAATAACGTTTTATTTTTACCTTATGGTTGTTTTTGTTGTTTCCCAAATTATACGGACTAAAAAAAAACCTGTATATTTTCTCTACCCACGTTCCATATATCAGTTCTCACATATGTCATTTCGTATGCAAAAAAGATGAGAAGCTCTACAATGAAAACGCAACGAGCTAATTCGACTAAACTTACCCAATTTTTTAACAATCATCTCCATTGCTTCAGTCCTTGGATGACCAAAATCCCCTTTCTCAACTTTCTGCGACGTCCCCACAGCCAGATTCGGTGGACCTGGAGCAACAAGAGTTAATGGATCAAACTGTACCAATGGAGCTTACACTCCAAAGGCTTTTCTCATCTTTTAGAGAAACTCTACACAGAGATTTCAAGCAAATAATGACAGATCTAAAGTCTGACATCCAATCCTTAGTGACCAGAATAGACCATGTGGAAAAAAAGATGGTGGAAGATCACTAGTCGCACATAAGTTTACTCATAGACTGCAAAACCAGAGATTAGATGGAAGAAGTTCAGAGACTCTCTCCCCCTCCTTTTTATGCTAAACTCCTTGATCTGGAAGACAGATTGAGAAGTAATAACATTCGCATCAGGGAAATACCAGAGTCGGTTACCTCGGATGCTTTACCAATTTATGACGGACTTAATGGCGATCAGAAGCTTCCCAAACAGATCTAATGATTGACAGGATTCATCGTCTCCCAAAGCCGAAACATCTTTCTCCAACGGTTCCAAGGGATGTGATAGCCCATATTCATTTTTACAAAACCAAAGAGAACCTACTTAAAGCACTAAGAAACCATGTCCCACTACCGGACAGATTCACTAATCTAGCGATTTTTCCGGATCTCTCAGCGGGCACCATGCTCAAGAGAAAATAATTTGTGCTCTTTACAAAAGTACTCCGAGACCACAATATTGGGTACCACTGGGGATTCCCAGTCAAGCTGGTGGTAACCAGAGACAACCTCACTACAGTTTGCAACTCGCCTGCCATGGCGAAAGACCTACTATTACACCTCAGAAAAAAGGTCCTGCCAGACCGGAAGTCATCACCCCACTTTGGTCCGAAAAACACAGCAGGTCCAAAACACATATAAATGACTGACAATCTGAATCATTCGGCAGTCGCTAAAATCTGTTAAGTTCGCGTGGCTCCTCGATCTGAGCCTGAGCTCCTGGTCTTAGTGACTTGATTGATCCTTTTTTCTAGGGTTAGGTATAGACTTGCCCTCGGATCCGAGTCAACTGACTTTTGCCATGTAACACTATGCCTTGATGTTTTTGCAGATATCGCTGATGAACTAGACGGTGATGATATGTTGTTTATTTGTAGCTTTGTGATTCTTTTATCATGCCAATCAAATTTTTCTCCCTTAACTTAAACGGTCTCAACTCTCCATGTAAGAGGTCATGCTTATGGAAGGAAGTACTGTACTTCGATCCAACGCTGATGTGGTGTGCTTGCAGGAAACTCACCTACGTGACAAAGATACATTTAGAATTAAACATAAAAAGTTTCCTTGCTCGTTCCATTCAGCGATGAATCTCAAAAAAGCAGGTGTATCATTTTTTTTAGAGATTCTGTTGCCTTTTCTCTTAGCCAAGCTTTAATTGATCCCAACGGGAGATATGTCATCTTACAATATACCTTAAATGCGGTATGGTACACCATTGTAGCAATTTGATGCCACAAATATTCGAACAAAACAGTCCTTTATAACAAAATATCACTCGACTTATAACCTAAAAAATCCTTAAAGAAATCTTGTAATTTGTGGGGATTTCAATATGGTTATAGATAAACTGAATGATAAATCTGGGGGTGGCTATAGGTTTACCCCTGAACTTAAATTTTATAATGGAAAACTTATATGACCCATGGTGCTACTTGCATCCAGAGAAATCAGATTTCACTCACTATTCTGCTGCTAGAAATTCACATGCAAGAATTGATTTCTTTTTACTCAACAGACAGGCAGTTTCTCATTTCAAAATAGGTTTTAAGACATGGTCAGACCATGCTCCAATATATCTCACGGTTAGAGACCACTTCTCTCCCCCATTTCATTCCCCATGGCGCCTCAACAATTTTATACTTAAATCTCCGAAAATTCTTTCAGAGGTAATCAATACTATTTTGAATGATTGTGATATAAAATGCCCTTTCGGCTCACATGCAGGAAGGAAATACTGCAGTGTGCACATAAAGCTTTTATCCGAGGCGTATTAATTTCTATAGCAGCTAGAGGAAAAAAAAATAGAGAAAAGACGCTTAATGATCTTTTAGACAAGATCAAAATTCTGGATTCCCGCCACAAAGGAAATCCCTCGCAAAATGCTAAGGAAGAATTAACCTCACTTAAAAATCAATTAAGTATTCTTCATCTCCAACAATACGAAATACAATTGAATAGACTATACTGGAACTTTTACCTCCAGGGTGACAGACCAGGTAAATTATTAGCTAGAAGAGTCAAAGTAGTTCAGGCTAAAACTGGAATATCTTATATCTCTGGCCCTAGTAATTCTAAAATTTATGATCCTCAATAGATTTCCAACGCCTTTGCTAAATATTATAGTTCATTATACAATCTTAAATCAGATCCTTTGGTACCGTTAGTTACAGAATCAGAGATGGATGCCTTCTTGAGGGAAATCTCCCTTCCTTCCCTTACCTCCGATCAGCTGTCATTGCTCAATCAACTGATTACCCCAACTGAAATTAGGAGTACTATAACCCAGCTAAAATGTAACAAATCCCCAAGCCCAGATGGACTGACCAATGAGTACTTTAAGCTGTTCAATGATATCCTCACGCCCCACCTATCAATCCTTATCAACTCTATTATTAAAAAAGGTAGCCCACCACAAGAAATGCTATGCTATGCGCCACCATATCTACTATTCCTAAACCTGGGAAGCCTGCTGACCAAATCCTGAATTACAGGCCCATTGCTTAACTCAGATTTTAAAATATTTTGCAAAATCCAGGTAGACTCAATAATATTCTCCCACTCTTGATACATAAAGATCAAGTGGGCTTCGTTAAAGGTAGACAGACAGGAGATGGCGTCAGACGGATCTTAGACATTCTTCAGATAGCGTCAGACTGTAAAATAATAACCTTTTATACTACTTTCTTAGAACGGAGAGAAGGCGTTCGATCGAATTAATTGGGATTATATGAGGAAAGTATTACAAAAATTTGGCTTTCCAGGTCCGATCCTTTCTGCCATTATGTCTTTATATTACTTCCCTTTCGCGAAAGTCTACTCGGCAGGATTCCTTTCTGAGCAATTCAACATCTGTAATGGTACTAGACAGGGATGCCCTTTGTCACCTCTGATATATGACCTTGGTGCCGAACCTTTAGCGGATCATATTAGAGGGGATGGGAGGATAACAGGTATCAAGATTCATAATGAAACGCATCAGTTTTTTTTAAAAAAGGGGGGGGGGGGCCCTTATAGGCGGATGACATACTGATAATGAGCCAATGCCCAGAATCGTCAATCCCTGTGCTTCTTGACCTCTTGGATAGGTACGCTCATGTTTCCTATTATAAGCTAAATATAACAAAGTCCATCTGTTTACCGATACATTGTCAAGCCTCGTTAAAGCGTCAACTTCCTAATATTAAGTTTATTTGGGCGGAAGCCTACGTCCCCAATTTAGGAATTAAATTATATCCCGATATTCACACTACAATTCATAAAAATTTAGAATCCATCACTTCTCTTATAAATGATGAGATCAATAGGCTTAATCAACGTCCTTTGTCGTGGTTAGCACGCATAAATTTGTCTAAAATGTTGCTTTTACCTCGATATTTATATGTAGCAAGGTCACTACCACTTATTTTTCCAAGCTCTTTGATTGTTGCTCTTCAAAATCAAATTTTGAGATTTATCTGGGGATCAGAAAAACCTAGATTCCAGAGACAATACCTATATAGAAGAAACTCCGAGGGAGGTCTTTCAGTGCCCAACCTTCTACAAAATAATATGGCCTCAATTTTAGAACCTTTGTTTTTTTTCTGGAATTCCCCTGAAACGCATCATTGGTCATGTATTGAAAACGCCACGATCTTGAAAGGAACATTTAAAGATTACCTAATAGCTATGCTTTATGGAGAAACCCCTATGATGTTTGCACTGCTATCTCTGTCACATGCAGCGCAAGTTTGGCATAAACATATGGTTCTTAAAAAAAAAGTGATGATTAAAAAACTTCAATGTCCGCTATCGGCCTTACAGCTTCTCTTACCAGATTCTCCAATTAAGTCATGGATTCATTTAGGTTTAAAGGAGGTCGGGGATTTATTTCAGAAAGGCTGCTTTAAACAGTTCGAAGAATTGGTACAAAATTACTCAGTTCCACAGCACCAATTCTTTTTTTTTTTGTAAACAGAATTTTTATTAAATTTTACAATAACAAAAACATATAATAATCTGGTTCCCATTAGATGAGATACTTACTCGACACACAAAGAAAATAATATAAGCATCATTAATACAGATAATGAAAAGTACTACGCATTGGAAGTAGCAAAATAGCACTAATGACATACTTTGGTATCATAAAATAAGAATGAAGCAAAAGAAGTTCCATCTTCACTAAGAAAGAAAACAAAAAAATATAAAAAAGTAACCCCCCACAAAAAAAAAACACACACCAACACAAAAAAAAACAACAACACAGAACAGTGGTACCTCTACGCAGTTATGATAAGAGACATAATCACATGCACCTATGTAATCAGGTGAGGTCTGGGATAAAAAGTGAGAACAAATCCTGTGCATGATAATTGCTGTGGATTGTCACACGGCCCTTGTCCACTAAACGCCCGAGGAGAGAAATGATAGAGGACAAATTCACCCCCAACTCTGACGCACAGTAACCAAGGGGAAGTATCCCATGGGCACGGTGTAAGGACAAGCTGAGGTATAGCTCCCATGTTATGGGATACAGACATCAAAGCCCAAGAGTGCCGCTAGGTGAGAGGAGAGTACAGGTGTGTAGACAAAAGGATGATGATCCTACTTGATCTCCTGGGGGGGTGTAAAAAGTTACCTATGAACTCTGCCATTTCTTGAAAATGTAGAGCATTGGGTTTCTTAGTCCTGATTATGTCGATTCTGTCCATTTGAGGATGATGTTTTTTGTACCACCTGGACACTTCCTGCAATGTTGGGGACAGTTGGTTCCAACCATTTGGCCAGGAGGCTTCTTTTTAGCGCTAATAAAATAGTGGCAGAATTGGGTGGTTCCTAAAATGTTGTGGTAAATTATGGAACAGGAGCCTGTGTTGGCTCTAAAGTTAAATGACAACGAAACTTAGATTCAGAGTTTGTATGACTGTCTCCCAGAACTTCATGGTTTTCCCACACAGGTCATATACTATGGCAAAATCCATCCGGGGTGCCACACTTAGGACAGGATGTCAAAACGGTTGACATGCTGGATGGAGGGGGATATTAAGCCGTAAATTGCGGAATCGGGCAATTCTAAAGAATATGTCCCTCCACTTCTCATTAATATATATTTATGGATTTCAGCCATCCTGGAGAATTGTAGAAGAGATCTCATGGTTAGGGTAGACCTTCTCCCACTTAGCAAATAAATCCTGTAAGCCCCCTTGTCCTTCTGAAACCCTACGAAGACCAGCATATAGCACTGCATAGAGAGTGGTCTGTTGAAGAAGTAGGGCCAATGGACATTATCAAAAGCATTCAACTTAAAATGAGACGGCCTCATGTCCTTACTTCTATTAAAAATCACTATTTGGGGTAGGAAAAAAATGCGATGGTGGCAAGGAATATTTTTAGAATAATTTCTGAGAGAGAGCTAAATCCGTTGGTGGGAAGGGTGATAAGCTGCGGAAATAGTTAAGATCCCTTTTACTCCTCCAGACTTTAAATTGGGGGTTATCAAAGGGCAGGTTTGATTCTGGGTGCCCATAGATAGGAAGGTATCTTACTGGTCTGGGTAGGGCAGAGAGAACAGGGTTATACAGGCCTTCAGGCTCCGATCGTGTCCTCACAATGAGGCTATGTTTTGCCACCTTAGTAGAGGCAGATATTTGGTATGAAGAAGGACTGGACAGCGTCCAGTGGTGTGAACCAGTGCCGTCTCAATAGAGAGATTGGTATATTGGAAGACTGTTTAACCCAATCCGATTCGTGACGCAGGAGGTGGCTAGGATTTATACAACCTCAGATTCCGGCAAATCAGGGCCCCCCTATCACTGGAAGGATCAGTTTTGCAAGGGCGATACGAGGGGGGTTTTTTTTGCATAGGTAAGAAGTGGAAGCGGTATAAAGTTGGCGGAACATCTTTATGTTCTAAGCAATAAGGGGATTGTTTGTAACAAATATAGTCTTTTTGGGAACGTATAATCTTGAGAAGATGAGCCTTAGCAAGTAAAGGGGAGCGGAAGATGCATCCATCGTTCTAGTTCCTTACAATTTGAGGAACAGTAGGGGGGTAATTGAGGTGAGAAATGACTCTGGGACATAGCCGATATTTATTCCAGATACTTGATGGAGGCACCCGCCTGGGATATAGGTAATTGCGAAGTAGACGTGAGGAGGGTGGAATGTGCAAGGGGAGAGATCCAACAATTCTGACTTAGATACATTAACCTTTGAAGCCGAGAAAAGGCCAAACTCATGTAACAGTCGCTTATAGCTATCAGGAACCTCACTAGTGGGTCAGATAGATAAATCAGAAGATCATCATGCACAAATAAGGTGACTTAATATTGGATGAAACCGATATTAATGACCAGGAGATCTGGGATTAGCGGCCCAGGGCTCTGGAGAGCGGCTCTATGGCCAAATTAAACAGTGGTGGGGATAATGGGCATCCCTGGCGGTGCCTCTCCCCAAATGAATGGCCCATGAAAGAATACCTGGGGTATAGATCTGTGCCACAGGGAATGGTATATAGTGAAGAGATATAAGAACGGAAGAGCTCCCTGGAATCGAATCCGTCCATCCACTTCCCCCAGCCATCTTCCAGCTGCCGTCGAAGGTTTTTTTTTGCATCAATGGACAGGACTGCCTGGAGACAGATGGATGAAGCCCCGGATTACATTTGATCTCATCCAGGACAGTAATGACCTTTGCGAATTTTTAGAGTCGCTGTCTGCCTTAACGAAATCCCATCTGTTGAGGGCTAATGAGACAGGGAAGAAGAGTGGCCTGCCTGTCGCCAACACCTTAAAATAATTTTTAAGTTTAAACATTTATTAATGAAATTGGGCGGTACGAGGAGGGGAGAGACAAGTCACTTTCCTGGATTCGGTATAACTTTTAGAAACGCGTGATCATATGTTGCGGGATAGGAGTGTTAGTCAGAAATAGATTAGAGACGGTGTTAGAAGGGGAGTGACTTCAGTGATTAGAATCTTGTAGAATTCTCTGAGAAGCCATCGGGGCGGGGGCTTTATTATTTACCCAAGTTCTTAATAACCCTAGAGTTTCTTCATTTTGGTAAAGGTTGGTTAGGTAGATCACGATCTGCCTCAGAAATGGAGGGGAGAGACAGAACGGCCAAGCGAGTCTGGAGGGTGTCCCTTGTTCATCGGAGGTTCTGAGTTAATATAAATGGTCATAGAACTCCGCGTAGGACATTATTAATAGCAGTGCAGAATATTGCATATTCGCATGAGTCCTTCAGTGCATAGATATTGGAACTGGTTAATCCCCTTAGCACAAATTGGCTAAAAGCACGCCCGCTTTGTTCCCAAACCTTGAATAATTTAGCTGGACATCACGGGTATCGCGGGAACCTCTCTATTCTCCAGCCAGTGATCATACTCTTTTTATGGTAGGACCATTGGCTAACCTGTTTTTGGATGCAGTGAGTTGGGTTGGAGAGATAAATCTGTGTAAGATTGCCGAAGCTTCTCACTCATTATATAATTTTGATCCGCAACCACATTTCGGACGGTGTTATGTAGGCATTCATGTGGCTCTAATGACCGCTTTAGCTGTCTCCCAAAAGTAAGACTGGCTCCATCATATCATCTGGGTTGTCTTGTAAAAAATTGCAGCCACCACCCTCGGAGGATATTAGAAAAATGTCCTGTCCCCAAATAGGTAAGTCGGGAATTCTCCAGAGGTAATATGTACCCTTGGGAGCAGCGCCTGACAGTTTGAGGACAAGAAAAGGGGAGGGGGCATGATCTTGGAAAAATAAACTAAATCCGTAATACACAGAGATCCACCCTTTGCAATTGGGTTTGGGAGAGAGTAGAATATAATCAATACGGGACCATGAATTGTGAGATGGGAAAAAAAAGAATTAGTCCCTTTTTTTTTTTTTTTTCCCCCATTAAGATGAAGAGACCTCCACGTATCAACCACAAATGAGAGTTGAAATAAAATTAGCCAAATGTGGGGGTCATGGGATAGCGGATACGGGGAAAAGCTATTCATGGACCGATTTTCTATCTTCTGGGAATTAAACCACCAGGTTAAAATCCACTCCCACAATTTTAAGAGGTTCAGGGTCAATAAATAACTGGTCATGTCCAGGGTTTTATAGAGACCCTTGATTGGAATGAGGACCGTAGAATATTATAGATGGAAAATTAAACCCCTTTCCCCTGAGACTTTCAAGGATACATGAATCCAGCGGCCATCACTATCATGGGTGGAGTAAAAGAGAATAAGAAGAGAATTTTTATGGATGAGGATAATTCACCATTTTTCCTATTAATGGATGGAGAGTCACGAACCAAAGCCCACCCACCAAGGCGCTTATAGCCTGATGAAAATCTCCCTACTCCAAGTGAGTTTCCTGAAGGAGGGCGATGTCTGGTTTTTAATTTTTTGTGCGTGACGTAGATCATAATTCTCTTGAAGGAGACGCAGTCCCTTACGTTCCTCGATGTTATTTGCATAAAGTTAGTGACAAAGGGGAATTATAGCAGAGCAAGTATTGAAGGGAAATGGACTCACCACAGGGAGAGAGGACCGTTGACACATCCACAGCATCGCATACAGACTACTAAATCACAGTAAGACAACAAAACAAGAAGGTACCTAAACAGAACAGAAAAAAAAAACAAAGCACCATTGGGCGGAACCAAAAACCAAACATACCGCCAATGACATGTGCTATTGGACTTCCTTACTTACCAACATGTTGAGAGGAAGTACAAGTAGGCAATTAGTGCAAATGCCCCCACTGGGACCCAT
Organism: Phyllomedusa bahiana; assembly: GCA_025379985.1. Taxonomy (NCBI): domain Eukaryota; kingdom Metazoa; phylum Chordata; class Amphibia; order Anura; family Hylidae; genus Phyllomedusa; species Phyllomedusa bahiana. Next base: position 14,476 of record JAODAL010006773.1, read on the forward strand.
AATGCGAAGGCATTTAGTGGGGAAGGGCTATATCTTATCAAATGTATCATTAAACTGACATATATAAGTTAAGAACGTAATAACAAGTTCAGCCAGTGAGTTGAACTAGAGCAAAAGGACAAGTTAACATAGGGGAAGTTGCCAATTGAATAAGGATAAGGTTGCAGAGAATGTTCAAGGTTCCTGAGGGTCCCGCACGCCAAGCAGAACGGGAGGTTGTTCTTAGGTGAAACATCTCCCAGAGGAGGTGATTTAGGCTTGAAGTCTCTGACCAGTCTCTGGAGACTTGCTCATTCTTTTAGGCGTAGAATCGGGGATGAGGCCTCACACTATCCCTGCTTTAGATTTAATAAGAAGGTGTCTCAGAGTCTTGAAGCTTCTTCTGGGGAGTGAAGGCTGACAGGGATCCATCTGGGTAATAGATTCGCAAGAGTAGCCCGGATAGGTGAGGGCGATTCCTTAATGTTGTTGGCGGTAGAGGGCTTGAGCACAGTGATGAGGAAAGCTCGACGTCGCTTGGCCACCTCACAAGAAATATCCAAATATAAGAATCTTATGTCCCTTTATTCCAGTGGCTGCTTGAGATTTTAAAGGCTCGGAAGATGCTGACTTTGTAATTAAACGTCAAAGTATTTGGACAATCACTGGTCGTGGGCGCTTCTCTCAGAGTATTGGTGCAGTTGTGGGTCCTTGCTTGGCTGAGGAGTCACGGGATCGCAGCTCTGGGCCGATTCTATGGGCTCTCTCACTCTGCATGATTGGGGTAGCCAAGTAGTTATGGCAGTAGGCACTCACACAAGGGAATGTAGATCTTCATGCTGCCACCGAATCTGGATCCCGATCAGTGTAGTTGTTGCAGCCGAGACCGATTCTCCAAGTCGTCCACTTTATCTGAGAGCACTGCTGGTTGCCAGGAGCGCAGTTGGGACAGGGCGCGGTTGGTGAGTCCAATTGTTCTCCAGCTCTTGGAGGCGCTGTTCGTGGGTCTTCGGGCGGCTGAGCCTGCTTGTTGATATAGTTCTGGAATTTTGACCAAAACCATGGCCGTGTCTGTAGCGGAGATCGTCTCACGCTGAAAATGTCTCCTGGATATTTGGGCCATCTTTCGGGCCACCACATGGTCCAATTTTTTAATAGTCCACCATGGAGTCATCAATCGAGCCCCAATCGTAGCCATCGTGTTATCAGAGGCAGGTTGCCAGTAGTGCGGAGGGTTGGAAGGAGAGAGTGGAGGTGGGATCAGCGAATTATGTACAGTCTCAACATTACATGTCTCGCTGTTACTGGCGTGGTCGGTGATAATGAGCTCAGATTTAGCGCCCTTTTGCGTCTTATGCGCCTTGCTTTGCCCATTGTTTGGACAGAATGCAGTCCATCCGAGGAATGAGAATAGAAGAGAGTTTCAGAGCTTGAATCTGCAGTCGTGGTAAGTGCTCTTTGATTGGCCACCACTAGATGTAGCCAAACAGCTTAAACAGATGGATTCTGAGCTGTGTTATGTGAGAGATGAAGACATGAACAGTAGTGGAGTCAGCCCCGCGGGCAGTAGGGGGAGAATCAGGAGTTGGTTGGGAGGTTCTGCAGAGCCCAGCAGTGTGAGCCCAGGTGAGGCAGCAGTCCAGTTAGGATGGATATGTATATAAAGAGCCTCCTCTCCTTATATTGTATGGAGGGAAAGGGGCTGTCTGCAGCAGTGCAGCTGTGAATAGTCAGTCAGTGGGCAGTAGCGGGGGGGAGAGGGGGTCAGTAGGGGAGCCGCCGCCTGCAGTCTCTTCCCTGCTCTCAGCAGGGAGGGGGGGGGGGGGAGGGGTGCTTAGGGTGGAGAAAGGAGGGACCCCTAGTTCAAGAGCAGAGAGAGGGGCCAGGAAGGTGTTCTAGGTACGGAACAGGGTTGTGGATACAACGAGGGGAGGAGAATGAGGAATTACATAGATGAACGGTCGAAGTAATAAGCAGAGCACTCCAAGTTACGGACGGGAAGAGAGCGTTAAAGGGATGTTGGAAGGGAGTGTTTGAGAGTAGTATAGTCCTAAGATACTAGGAGGCTGTACACTGGAGCCCCCCACCCCACCCCCGCATCCCCACCGCACCCCCCCCCCCAATGCTTACTTATGAACGGGGCTTCAGCCACTTGTAGGAGGAAGAGGAGAGGAGATCAATCACAGGATACTGCCGACAGGAGAGGAGTGCTTTAGCCTCCTGCTCCCAGGGCAGCAGGTTCGTGCTCTTCACAAAAACTTGCAGTGTCGGGTCGGTAGTCTGTCTTCACCTCAGCAGCTCTCCGTGCTGTATAATCTTCTCCGCAAGCAGAGTCAGACAGTGAGCTGCAATTAAGCTGTGACCACTATCTGGTAATGTCCCTGCAGGTGTACGTTGACGATGTGCCCGATATAGAAGCAGATATGTAGCTGGTAGGGTCCCGATGTAGAAGAGCTGCTGCACTGTGTGTCTCCACATGCTGGGGCAGGAACAGGAAGTCCTCACCAATTTTTTGTATATTTACAGTTACGACATTTAATTCAAACCCACTGCTGGTCGTTATCCCCTCAGACATCCTCACCGTTTCATAACTTCTTATGAAAGAAACAGAGGGACAAGAGAGGGTTATCTGTTGCATACCAAGCCCTGCTATACACAGATACGGTTACTAAACCTAAATATGGTGTGAAATGGGAAATGGAATTGTCTCATTCATATTCGACCACATAGTGGATCCAGGCAGCCAGTGTAACCTCTAGATTTTCTAGGTGCGCTAATCACACGGAACTCTCTAGGAAAATCCATCTCCGCTGGTACCTAACTGCAAGCAGGATATCTCATCTTGCTCCTGGATATTCCCACCTCTGTTGGAGAAACTGTGGCCTTAAAGGCTCCCTCCTGTATATGTGGTGGAGTTGTCCTCTAACCCAACCCTTCTGGAAAAATTTAGAAAGCCTCCTAGCCGATGTTTTTCAATGGAGAATAGTCTTAACCCCAGAGTTAGCTATATTGGATCTTATATTTGATGATGTCCCACGCCCCTTTCATACTATCCTCTTGCATGCGTTGATTGCTACTAGAACAACAATTGCACATTGGAAGACTTCCTATCCTCCCAACATCAAGGAAGTTATCCATAGAATCAATAGACAGTACCACTGTGAAACCAGCTTAGTGGTACCTGCTCACTTAGTGGCTAAAATTAGAGACAGATGGCTGCTTTGGACCCATTCTAAATATGTTCTTTAGAACTACTTATTTAATATGCTATGCTTTTAGGTTTTGTGGTTGTTATGTGACCTGTTCATGGTTATGATTGCATATATGTTGTTTCTCTTTCGTGCATGATGTCTAACTTTCATATGGTTGCCGTACTCCTTAGATGATGCTGATTTAATAACATGGCATTGGATTTATCCTTCTTGTCTCACACCCTTTCCTTTCCCCCATCTCATGTCTATTAATTTTTTTTTATTTTTTTTCCCTTGTAACTGTTTAACAATTTACTATAAAGAAAGTTTGTTGGCTGAAAAAAAAAGATATGTAAAAAATTTCAGCTGGAATTGCCACATATATGTCTGGGGTTTATACACTAGTTAAAGGGGTGTTCCGGGATTTACAAAAGCTTGTTGATCCACTGGGGTATGATTGGAAATAGAAAAAAAGAAGTATACTCACCTCCGTGATTCTCCCATTCTGTCCCGTACATCCTGACTGCACAGTGAACATCCATCATTCATGTGTTATGCGCAACCGATCAAAGGCCACAACGTCACGTGTGATCGCTCTGGCCTGTGATTGGCTGCACGTAGCACATCAACAATGGACGTTCACTGTGCAGCCGGGATGTACGGGCCGGCCACTAGGACGGAACGGGAGCATCACAAAGGTTAGTAGGCTTCTTTTTTCCTATTTCTAATCATGCCCCATAGGACAAAAAAGCTTTTTCTAAGTCCCGGATCACCCCTTTTAACATTTGAAAAGTTTTTTAAAATTCTTAGCAAGGCAAAACTAAATAAACAAGTCATTTCAATGCCCCTGTATTGCCTTAAGTAGGGGAAGTATTTGTATACTCCTCAAAGTCACAGGAAAGGGCAAATCAAACAGATTTTAAGTATGACCAATATAGATAGGTTTGCAAAGGTTCTGATGTGACATCGCAGATTGAAGACTTGCCTGCTGTTACTAAACAACACTACTATCTTAAAGATCCAGATGGAGTGAAAAAGGAAACCCTGTCTGGTTTCAAGAAACATGTATATTATGTAAGGGAATCAACGGACTGTCATTCATTATCTTGGTGATAAAAGGCTGCACAGGTCCTCACCCTGCAGTAATCAAAAGCTTTCACAGTGATCATTTATTCCTAGAATGAAAACTGTGTTCAATAGTGCTAAAAAGACCTTTTAAAATTGAAGAATTGTAGGAAGACAAAGCAGTTTATTAACAAACAGATCAGAATCTGACAACTAGCGTATGCCTGTGGCTTTACCTCGTGATCTAAAACAGATTCAACATTTGGGCTTCAAACTAAACAAAGAGATAAAAATCAGTAATGATGAAATCTTTTGTCTACCTTTGCAATCAAATGGAGTCATTTTTTAATTAGAATTCAAAGGTTTCCTGAATTTACATTATCATTTGGTAATCCTGACATAATCAAAGCTTGCATACTTATTATCCTATCCTTTCAAGATCTGCTATCATATGATACCACATTCAGACGTTTATCTGTCACCACTATTGTAAAGTGAACCAATATTCGCTGTTGCATTCTTTCTACATGTAAAAAAAATTACATTTAAAAGAAATCCTCAACAAACTGAACTGCACAAATTTGACATCTGTGCCGCTTGTCACCGATGGAGAACCACGAATTATAAGGTCACTGGAGAAAAACTTTCACAAATACAAAATTTTTTTTCATTTTGTTAATTATATAGTAAGAGATGTTGATACATGGATTCAAAATCATGGTGGGAAAAAAGATGAACTAAAGGTACTTAGGGATCATATGATTAAGCTTATTAATACTAATTCTGTTGATGAATACTACCAAAAATATGAGCACTACAGCAAAATGTGGAGCAAAGCTTTTAAAGTATACTTTGACCACAATTCAAGACCACTCAACAAATTTCTTTACAAAACAGTTTGCTGTTTTTAGAAAAGATTTTATGGAAACAAACAACATAAGTGAGAGCTTGAACAAAATAGTGAAAGAAGAAACAGAATGGAAATAATTACGCTTGGTTGTACTAGTCCTTGGAATGTACCACAATGGAGTGGAATTGTTGAAGCTATTAAAGGTGAAGGCTTAGCTTCTGTTTTCACTGTTGAAAAAGGAAACTATAACAGGATGACAAGGAGATCATTAGCTAGAGTAATTGTTAAATCTAGAGATGTTTCTCTTTGTGCCCAATCATCAACTTTCAAGGTTGCAGACTTCAAGGGCCCTTTTCTTTTAAAGAAAAAGAGACAAAAATCTGAAAGAAAGAAACCAAGGCTTGATGACTATAATATTTTACGAGTTGCAGATTCATATAACACCTCAGTTTCTCAAAGAAAATTTGATGAATGTAATACAAATGAAGATGTGAATGGACTATTACCTACAGATTTTACAGAAAATACTTTTTTCCCAAAACAAACAATGCCCCCCCAAAAAAATCCATGAATGACAAATTGTGAACCATGGAATGTAAAACCTAAAAAATAAGACTTCTTTTTATGAAAATCCTAAAGGATGACTTGAATCTAGCCCTCAAACCACTTCAATGGCTTTGTGGAGAAGTTGAAGGAAGTGGGATACTGCCAAAGGTGGTTCTGAGAGGGCAACTAATAGCTTATGTCAGCAGATGGAAAAAATGGTACCTGATAAAATTAGTTTGTATAGCTCAGAACTACAGAGGGTATATACTGGTTTCCTTGGCAGACAGCTAAAGAAAATTCTGGGTAGAGAGAAGGGAGTTTATGTATCAATCTCAAAAACAGGCTCCGCTCTTTAAATATGGCAACAAAGCAGGGAGGTTACTACCCAGATTTTCTAAATAATCATTCCCACCCAAACATCTGAGTTAAAATAAATGAAATAATCCAATTCTTTCCTAAATACCTGTACAAAAGAGACACATAAGATGACCAGTCCTCCAAGTGCTGGTTAGATAAAATTAGGTTGCCCTCACTGACAGAAGGGCATCGCAATTTTCTGAGTTCTCAGATATCACTTATATCAAATCCCATAAAGCTCCGGGCCAAGATAGGTAATCTGAGGAATATTTCAAGAATTTCAATTTCCAGATCACACCCAGATCAACTTTTGTAATTCAGATTTTTTTTATAGAGAGCCTTGATCCTTGACTCCACAAATACAGACTCCATTAAAGTTCTAACGAAACCGAGGAAGGGCTTGACTTTAGCTGTCATCTACCTGCTAATTTCCCTGATTAACCTTAAACGAAAACTTAGCTAAAAAATCCTGGCAGGTAGGCTGGTGTCTAGTCTACCATGGCTCCCACAGATTTTTTTCAAGGCAGAGCAGCCTTAACTAACACCAGAAGAGTCCTCAAAGCATTAGATGAGCTAAAAATGTATATATAACACCCATCCTCAACCCTACTTACGATCAATGCTAAAAAAGCCTTCGTTAGTATAGATTTGGGATGGCTTAATATGGTGTTAGATAATATGCGCTAAGCATTTTAGATCCTTTCTGTCCTCCTTGGACTCTACTACTGAAGCAAAAATATTTACCGTAGGGTATCTTTCCCAGGCCTTTATGCTATGTAGAGGTAGAAGAAAAGGTTATTAGTTATCTCCATTGCTATTCAGTATTATGATTATATTGGTTTTTCACCTATTATCGCTACAGATTTTGATGGAATACAGGTGGGAAACAAGAACTTGAAGGTGGCCCTCTTCACTGATGTCCTTTATTTCTTTTTAGCGCACTCACAGAAGACCTCCCCACAATATTGAACCTCCTGATGCAATTTGGTAGATTTTTTTTGTCTGATACCTAATACAGCAAAACTGGGAATTATAGTCGCCATAAAGAAGACCAGCATAAAATACCTTTGGATTTATATTGGTAGAACTCCAGCCTCATTGTATACTTTATTTTAAACTATCTTCCCTTGTTCAATAAGATTTTACCTGAACTCCAGAGATGGGATAACCTTGCTCTTACTACTCGCAAAATGCCATTAGCTCAAAATGATTAGCTTCACCAAGTTGCTCTATCCCTTACAGCCTCTTACATTGCTGCGTAAACATGCTGACATCAATAAATTGTAGTCAGCTCTTAATTTTTTCACATTGGAAGGAAAGAAATTGATGTTGCCAAAAACAAGGGCAGGGATAAACATGCCGGCCACATGGAAATATAATCTATGCAGCTGGTTCTGGCATAGTATTGATTGGTTGAAAGAGTCAGATTATTGTTTTAATGTAGATAAGGAATCCAATTTGGTGGACCCTTGTACCCTCTCATTTGAATTGCATACAGTCTTTTCAGCTGTACCTCAATACTTTCGTCATAGCTTGCTTTTGTGTGGCATAATTGCTGCATGAAAAGCCATTTTATAAACTGCCATTTGCCTTTAAAGCTTCGTCTAAATGGCAAAAGTGAAATACCCTTGGATTCTGATCGGATTCTTTTATAGAATCCGACCAGTATTTTACAATCTTTTTTTTTTGTGTGTGTGCAGATTTTGTGGTTGGTTTTCAGTTCCTGTTAAGTCTGGGCAAAAGAAATTGTACAGAAAAATTAAGAATATGATACACCTCTTTAATTGTCCAGAGGGGAGTTTTACACCTATAAGAAATTAAATAATAAATACTTTATTCCTCAAACTAATTGCCAAATAATTATATACTGTAGCAGGGTGTGCTATAAAAACAGTGAATCAATTGCGATTCCTTTTTGGCCTCTTGCTAGCCTTTGGCAACCCATACGCCTACTCTTTCTTTCCTTTAAATAAAACTACAAGACACTGCCTTTAGAAAGGGATGAACTTTTGTCTATTTTCTGATTGTTAAAGGGACTTCTCTAAGAAGTATTGCTCTCAAATGGTACTAAATGATAGTTGAGAAAAGCGGACATAAGTAAAAACTGGCAGGATACCTTTATATTTTATTTTTTTTAGACTCCTTCACCATGCTATATATGATTTCAACATTCCCCTTTATCCCTTTGCACCAAATTCAATAACCGTATGTCCCAAATTTTCCCAGAAAGGAGCAAAACTGACACCTGGTATATGGGCTTGCAAGGCTTCAAAAACCTTTGGGAAAGCTCTAGTTGCTTCAATTATATTTAAGTGCTATATATTGATCCCTGCGACTCACAATTCCTTACTTTTTCATGACCCATCCTGCTTCAGAAGAATATAGGTTTCATCCATACACATATTCTAGCAGCCAAACATAGTCGGTTGAAGCACTGGCTTGCCCTTTCTACTCCCTCTACTTTAGACGTTCTGCATTTAGTATAGAGCTATTTTGACATGAATTGGCTTAAGGCAGAACGCACAAAAGAATCTCAGATAAAGAATGTCTTTAAGAATTAGAGGCTGTTTATTTTTAGCTTTTTCAATGGATGATGAAATTGGAAGGGTAATTCAAGTGTGACCCAGTGGTAAGTTTCACTGTCAGAAGTTAATTAGTTACCTCTCCCTGATAATTAGAGGGCGGCAGAGATATCAGCTCACAGCATGGCTAGTTGTCCAACAATGAGAGAGTTAACAGTTAGAGCTGGTGCTGTAAATGCTGGGAGGAGAAGAGGATGATATAGAAATTTCTAGACAGAGAAGAGTCTAGTCATGGCAGTCTAGTCTAGTCCAGGGAGTGTGCGGCATGTGGAAGGGTGCTGCTGAAGTGAGACAGAAACACTGACAGAAAAGATTCCCGTGAATGCCACAGCCATTGCATGTGAGACAGTGAAGAGAGCAGCCAAAGATCACAGTACAGAAGTTGCAGAATTTGACTGGTTTAAACTTAGGTATCTGTGAGCTTATTATCCCCCTCCCCCACCCTGTTTAAAGCAGCTAAACTGTGTGAGTGCCAGAAATCATCTATGTAATTGCTGTTATCACTGATGTTTGATGAGGTTTACTGTATTGATAATGGACATAAATAAATCCATTTAAACTGCGCTACAGTGGAGCCTCTTATATCTTGTGAAGTGGGCTGTAATGAAAAAAAATACAAGGGGCCCGACTCACTGCAACTCCCTCCCCCCAGTTCCTTCGGAATCCCAAAGAGCTCTTAATATCCCATGCTGGAACCCTATCACAGTGGCATGTGGATAACATTTTGGTGGCCCTTACAGGGATTTTGAGAGGAATCTGAAGTATATAGTGGGTGAACACCCCAAAGAGTGAGGGCCTTTAGGCAACCTGAAAAGGAGTCTCCAGGGGGGACACCAGAGTGAGAGATAGAATATTTCAGCAGTGTCAGTGGAAAGGTTAACCAGCGCTTTTCCGCCAGTGATTTTCACGCCACTTTACCTGCAAGGGCCAAAGTCAAGCATTAGGGGGATAGCGTACTGCCCGCATAGCCCAGTCATATCCGCAGCATAGATAAACTGTCAGCACAAGTCAGCATATTGCTCTGCAATGTGTTAATTCAGCCTTAAAGGACCAGCGCATGCAAAAAGAATATATAGAAATACAGCCATGGATGTGGAGGGACACATCAATAAGATTAGTGAGTTGCTGCTGCAGTTGTCCATGCAAAAAATGGTGACAGTTGCGAGATTTATGAAGCTACCAGAGGACCATCTCACTGGTGCACATAATCGCCGACATCTCTTGATAGTCCTTAATTGATTATTGGATGAGATGGATGACAGTGAGCAGAAGGACACTATGTTGGCATTTCTTCAAACACTAGCTCAGTTTATTGACAGTTTGCGGGCTGGGAACCAGAAACAGGTCAGGGAACAGACAGTTGCAGGAGCTTAAAGTCCAATTCACTACCTTCCAAAAGACTGTACAGGAATCTGCAAAAACAAATTTCCAAGCTCCTCCAAGCCACAAATATCAGTAAAGAGGACCAGTCAAGCGCCAGAGAAAACCATCCACAAAGAATTCAGAATCAATGGCCAAATTTGATCCACCGGACAGACTTGGGGATACACAAGGGGTACCAGAGGAGGATATTGGCTGTCGTAAAAGCTTAGTCAGGTTGCATCTCAGGAATATGTTAGAGATGAAGAACAACCTCACCTTGCTCCAGCTAAAGCATTACAAGGAAGAAAGCACCTCTGATTTGTATCACAAGCTGATTAACATCTCTCAAGACTAGCAAAAGATAGCAAAAGATAGCAAAAGATAGCAAAAAGTCCCCTCAAGACTTCTTGTTCAGAGCTATTGTACTCAAAGAAAGACTGTTGTTGATCCAAAAGCTGAGAAGATGTTGATGCAGGGCTAGTTCAGAAGAAGTTCCTGAGATCAATAGGGACAGGGCTACTTATTGAAAATATGAAGTTCCAGCTAAAACAGTACCTAGACAGTACCTGAGTTGCATCTCAGATGAACTGTTGATTGAAAAGATGAATGAGGCAGCTAGTCTTGAGCTAGACCAAGAACAGAAGCTAAAGAAGGGCTCTGCTAGTAAGAGTGTGAAAGTGAGTCAACCAAAAGTCGACTCCATGAGCGTTAAGCAAGAATGTTGCAGGGAGGAACATCCTCCACCCCATCCACCTCTCATCATCCAGAAGGCACCATTTAAGAAAAAACAGCGGATACCAACCGGGAAGTGGTGAGTGAACTTCGGTCAGAACTAGCAGAGATGAAGTAGTTTATACAGACAGTGACCAAGTCAAAACCAGTGAGGCACAGAGGTGATTTCCAAAATAGAATATACCCTGCATGTGAGGCCTGCCAAAACTCTAATCAAGGTAGTTACTGTTGCCACTGTCTTCAGTGTGGTCAGTGCCTGACATTTTGCAAAATGTCCCTCAGTGTGGTCAGTGAGGGACATTATGCAAAAGAGTGTAGAGTGCCAAAGTTCAAGCAACAAAGAGACGGGGGGGGGGGGGGGTTGCTAAGGAGGGGCAACCAGTAACCTCAACACAAAGGCAGTCCCAACCCAAACAACTTCTACCTCTAATACTATCCAGGAGGTGACCGTCTCCAGCAGTTACAACGGGGACAGCATCACCTGCCACCAAGCATTCAGTGTTGCAGCTCTACTGTTTACTCTCAAGAGCCAGGAAATACCAATGAAAACCAGAACAGACTCATAGGCCTTATTGGTGACAAGTGCTTGATCCAATTTAAATTAAATGGACTACTTGTTAAAGTTCTGTAGGACACAGGCGCCCAGGACAGTATTCTAACTGAAGGATGGAGAAGACACAATCTACATCAGAAACGACTCCAGCCGGTGGATGAACTTATAGGCCCTGGAGAATTTTGTGGTCAAGTGGTGAACCAGACAGAGATACCCTCTCTAGGCTGTGCTGAAGTGACTTTTCGGCTCAACGCCAAGGACAGCAACACCAGTGAGTTATTAGGGCCTTTCCTAGTGACAAGCGTGTGGCAGAAGAGCCAGTCATTGGTTACAAAGTGATTGAGGAAGTGATCCACAGAACAGCTTCTCTACCACCCTTGATAGATTCAGTAGCGATATCCCTTGCCCTACCCAGCAAAGAAGCCAAAAGGGTTGTAGAGATAATGAAAAACAAACAGGCTGTAGTGGCTCTCAGAGAAGTCAAAATAGGTCCACGCCCTACTATCACTTCTGCTAACACCACCTTGGGAGTGAAGTGTGGTATGAAGGTGGGAACACGACAGAAGTCACAGAAGATGCTGTTCGTTCCTCAAGATCCTGCACAGCTTCCTGAAGGCATCTTTACAGGTGAGACTGTGGTGACTGTTCCTTACAGTTGGTTTGCAAAAGTGACTATGTTAGTTATAAACTCCACAAAGCATGAAGTGAGGTTGAACCCTAAAACTGTATTGGGCCACCTTGAAGCTATTAAAACAGTGTACCCAGTCGGTGTTAGGCCAGCTCATATTTCTCATGTGAGCACAACTCCAACCCCAAGTGTTAACAGTTGTGACCCTGAAAGGGGAATGTCCTCCTGCACAGAACAGTGGGACACCGCAGTGTCTCTTGAGCATCTGAGTGTGGAAGAACAAAAGTTAGTGAGACAAATGTTAAGAAAAGAGTGTCAAGCATCCTCTAAGGATGACTCTGATGTAGGTTGTATTCCTTCACTACAACTGAAAATCAACTTTAAGGACACTACTCTAGTAACAGAGAGTTACCTTCAAGACCTCATAAACAGGGTCTGGGTACAGAAATCCAAATCATCTTATTCATCTTTGATTGTCTGTGTCAGAAAGAAGGATGGGACACTGAGACTGTACTGTGATTATAGAGAACTGAACCAGAGGTCAGTCCCTGACCGTCATCCAATACCAAAGATCCAAGACATGCTAGACGGTTTGTCAGGAAGTACCTTATTGTCAGTCCTGGACCAAGGCAAGGTCTACCACCAAGGATTTGTTGAAGAATCCAGCAGGCCAGTAACAACTTTCATCATGCCCTGGGGATTGTATAAGTGGATCCACATTCCCTTTGGAATCAGCTCTGCTCCTGCGGAATTTCAGAGGAGTATTGAGGCGTGCATGGAGGGCCTGAGAGATGACATTTGTCAGCTGTACCTAGATGACAACCTGATACATAGCAAGTCATTTGCTGAACACATAGAGAATGTGAGAACTGTCTTGCAGTGGTACCAGCAACATGGGATCAAGCTGACACCAAAGAAGTGTGAAATGTTCAAAGACAAGTAAGGTTCCTTGGAAAAATTGTGTTTGAAGATGGAGAGGCTATGGATCCAGGTGAAATTGCCCCAGTGATGGCATTGAAGAACAAACCCCCATTCACCGTGGGAGAATTGAGAAAGGTCCTAGGCTTTCTATCCTGTTACCGGACTTACATCCAGAACTTCTTCAAGATTGCAGCTCCCCTGCATGCTCTCTTGGCAGGAACAAAAAGTTCAGTGACACCAGAAGAAAAAAGGTGAACAAAGGTAGAGCTAAACCCAAAGGAAAGAACCTGGCTTCTGCCAAACAACCTATTAACTGGACTACCTGTCACCAAGAAGTGCTGGAAGAGCTGACTGACTGTTTAGTCAAACTGCCAGTCATGAGATAACCAGACTTCAACATTCCCCGTTTGTACTTCATTGTTATGCATCTCAAGTGGGACTTGGAGCAGTTCTGTACCAACGTCAAGATGGAAAGCTGAGAGTCGTTGGCTATGGTTCTAGAACTTTGACAGCCGCTGAGAAGAACTACTATCTGCATTCTGAAAAGCTAGAGTTCCTAGCCATGAAGTGGGCTATCTGTGAAACGTTTAGAGATTACCTTTACTACAGTCCAGAGTTTGTGGTTTATACAAACAACAACCCACTAACCCATGTCCTTACTACTGCAAAACTCAATGCAACTGGTCAGAGATGGGTGGCAGAACTAGCAGACTTTAATTTCAGCATCAAATATCGTCCAGGAAAAGCTAATGGTAATGTGGATGTGTTGTCTAGAATGCCCTTAGAACCAGAGGAATTCATGCAACAGTGCTCAGAAGAAGTTCGTCTGGAAGCTTTGATGAGTACAGTGTAAGCAGTAGAAGTCCATCAAGAATAATGCACACCAATGTGGTGCCTTTTAACAGTGGAATAGACAATCAAGGATATGGAACAGCTTCATACCGTTTCAATCCGTCAACTTCCAAAAGAAGCTATCAGAATACCTCAGAAAGAAGACAAAGTCATTGGAAGAGTGCTCCAGTACATCAACCAAGATAGGTTACCTAGCAAGAAAGAAAGGGAACAGAGTCACCAGCTACAAGCCTCTTGATGAGGGAATGGCCTAAATTGCAACTCCGTTCAGATGGTATACTCTACCGCGAAAGAGGACCAAACCTGCAGCTGGTATTGCCAAAAGTTTACATCAGATGGTGTTTAGAGAACTTTGTGAAGAGATGGAACACTTAGAGATTGAGAGAACAGTGAAGCTAGCCCATGAACGTTTCTTCTGGCCATACATGCAGAAAGACATTGATGTCACCAGAGAATGTGGCTGCTTAAAAGATAAAACCCCAAAAAAGCCAAAAAAGAGCAGAATGGGGGAAAATTACAAAAAACCCCTACCGTTTAGGTGGTGTCCAAAGACTTGCTCACCCTTTAAAAAGTGTTTAAAGGAAAAATTAAAATCTTAGTGGTTTTGGACCCTTTTTCCCCGATTTGCTCAAGCTTTTCACCCCAACCCAAGAAGTCTGGAAAAATGGGGAAAAGAAAATTATTTATGATTTTGCATTAAAATTTGGTTTTTTCCCCACCAAACAAAACCATGGCCATGGAAGAAGTTTGAAAATCAACTCTTTGCCAAGTTAGGGGAAATTTTTGCAAATTCAAGATCTCATACAACACCTTACCATCCAAAAGGGAAAGACAAGTGGAACGTTTTCAAAAACTGATTAAGTCAATGCTGAAGACTCTAACCTATGAAGAGAAAAGAGATTGGAAGAAATCCTTAACAAAGTTGGTCCATGCCTACAACTGCACAACAGGTTGCACCCCAGTCTACCTGTTCTTTGGCAGATCTCCACAATTACCTATTGATGTTATGTTCAATACTACAGTGTCAGAGACCTACAAGAGCTATCCTGGATATGTTTGTCCAAGGAAAAAGGGCATGACAGAGGCGTATAACATTGCTTCAAAAGTTGTTACCTAAGGACAGAGCAAAAGTAAAGCATATTATGACAGAAAGTGTCATGGAGAAGAATTAATATCAGGTAGCCATGCATTAGTCATAAATTTACATGAGAGAGGTGGACCAGGAGAACTTTGTTCACGCTGGAAAGACAGGATCTATGTCATAGTCAAATAGAAGAGTAAAGACAGCCCAGTTTATGAGATTAAATTAGAAACCGGAGGCAACATGACAAGAATCTTGCATCAGAGCCTGTTGCTACCTTGTGACTATCTCCCACCAGAGAAACAAATCTCTGAAGTAACACATCAACCAAGAAGACAGCAACCTAAAGTATTACCTCTTATAGAACAAGACTCAGAAAGCTCAGATGAGGAAGATCACACGTATGTTCTTCATATGCCAGTAGCAATTAGTGACTTAAATCCTGAAGCTATAGAGTTTGTGCCACAGAAGTTACCTTATGAATGTGAAATAGCAGAAGGTACACCAAAAAACCCAGAGAAACAGATTCAGGATCCAGAAGAGGAACAACCAGCGGAAAGCACAGAAACAGTGGATCTAGTTGTGGAGTTAGAGACTGTTGATTCAATTACAGCTGAACCAGGAGGATGAACCAGCATTAGATCATGAACCAGAAATCTCAGAGACTGATAGGCTTGATGAAGAAAGATCAGAAGAATTGCCAAGCAGAAAGGTTTTCTCAAAAAAAAAGGAGAAGACCTGTGATTCTGACTTATGATACTTTGGGAGAACCAAGAACTGTCCAGTTAAAACAGGCATTGTCATCTGCAGACCAGATAAGACAGCCTGAGGAGAACTTTCCCACCAATAGTCCTGGAAAGACTATGCAATGGTTTAAACGCCTTATTCATTGGACTAAAACTATTAAAGAATTTTTAGCTAGTTAAAAATAGGATTTGGCTGGTTGAAGATGGTCGGAAATATTCCAGCACAAGACATAAACGTGACTTAATTATTTTAAAACTGTTTTTGTGATTTGCTTTTTCTCATTTATTTTGCAGGAGAACGTTGAGCATGTAGCTAAGAGATGGCTTAGGATGTTTAATAATTTACATGTTGTTTTATTGTTATTAATTGTCAAAATGTTGAGTTCGTTATCTCCCTTTAACTTTAAATAGAAGCAGGATTAGAAAATAGTATTACTGTTGTAATAATCGTGGATATTGAAACCAGTATAACACTAACCACTTTTGAGTGTTTAAGACCGGTGAAACACTTAAGAGATAAAACCTACCTCTTAAGTTGTCTCACTACAAGGATTGCTTTTTATGTTAAAGATCTTGCAATAACAAGTCACCTTGCAATATGTGTTCATTAACTTTGTCTACCCTATTCCTAGATATCCCCTATCTTGTATGGACTGCATCAGCTCTCAGGTTGCTATAGCTACAGACCTGCTTTGAAACTCTCCTGCTGGTGCTACGTGGTCCCCTATTAGCTACGACCTGGTGTCTAGTCAGCAGTTGTCACTGCAGTCCAATAGGAGCTGTAGGAGGGTCTGACACGTCCGCTGCGTTGGAGAGCAAAGGCGGTGGAGGTTAGTGTGTCTTCGTTAGTGTCTCTACTCTCTTATAATGCCACTCGCCCCTCCCTGAGAGCTTCGCTCGTTAGGGCCAAGATGAATAATAGTAGTGAGACAACCTCTTTAAGGTAAAATTGTAATGACGCTACCATACTAAGCGACTTGGACGTCTAGTAGACTGTATGCGCCTATCCTCAAACTGATTGTCAGCAGTCTGCAAATGGTGAGGGCCCCCAGACGATGTGATCAGCTCCGCACAGTATAGGTAGTAAGTTCCAGCAGTGAGGGGAGTTAACAGAGGAGGTGTACCTGTTCATGTGGCATGAAGACGCAAAGGATATAGCAGTTTTATCCAGAGCAGGAGAATCTGAGTCAGGTAGAGTAGTCAAGTCGGTGAGTGTGCGGCATGTGGCAGGGTGCTGCTGATGTGAGACAAACACTGACAGGCACTATAGTGGAGCCTGCTATATTTTGTAAAGTTTATTGTAAGAAGAATAAATACAAGGGGCCCAACTCACCACAACCCCCCAGTTCCCTACTCCAAATCCAGGTCTGCCATTACAAGTGATGAAAAAAAAGTTATTTATGTCAACCAGCCAATTGTGCACGTTTTCTACTAAAAGAGAGAGATGCGCTGTAATTGACATCATTAGGTAGATCGTCTCAACTATGAGAGACAAAATGGAACAAAAATCCGGATGACTCCCCATTGTTGATTCTGAAGACTTTTCTTGCAGAATTATAGTGAAAATAAGTTGGTTCACCTTACAAACAAGCAAGATTTTCGGCGTTCACTAGACGTGTAACTTCGCTTCTTTAAGTAGACCGCTTTCCTCATCCTTACGTACGTAATGCAATCTGTCTTGAATTCTTGATGTATCGCAGTATGAAGGCAAGCCTCAAACAGTCACATCCATCCACCTCTGGGTGTAAGACCAAGATGGACGAAGGACAACAGGAAACAAAAAACATGTAGACGCGTGGCGGAAGTGAATCTGCAATACACAAGCAGCTTTGTGATCAATAATTAGAAATGGGAAGATCATACAAGCCACTGATAATCTCTCGTCGATCAGGGGCTTCCACGCAAGATCTCATGCCCTGTGTGAGGTCAAAATGATCCCAAGGAAACGAGAGCGAAAATCCCCGAACTACACAGGGGGACATCAGAACGACTAGTAATGCAGGGTTCAGGTCCTGGCAAAGTTGCCAGACTTGTCCCCTCTGTTAAGCCGGGCCGGTTACGTCCTGGGCATCTTGAAGTTTGTAGGCGCCGCATTGGTGCTGATTCCATGAAGCGTTATTGGGGAAAGATTATTGTCGATGACACCACGTTAGAACACAATTCTGTGTCTGGCATCGTGTTGGAGGAGAGAGGTGCTGAGCTGCATCCAAAGAAATATTACTGTGAGCATTGAGGGGTGAGCATCATGGTTTGGCGGCTGAGGGAGTTGACAAATTACTGATCCGTTTGTACATAAACGGAGAATGGAGTCGGGGCTATATATTGTGAGCTTTGCTTAGCAGAACCTCTCCCCCCCCCCCCTTCCATGCCGGAAGGCTATGACGATGAACCGTGCTTGTCTTTTCAGGTGAACAATGCATCGCCACGGCCAGTGCCAGCACGCATGAGAGGATTGTAAGACGCATTGTCACAGGAGGTGGCGGCCTAGGTCTCCAGATTCTCAACCCATAGAAGAGATCTTGGAGCGGAGTGAAGTCTGTGTTGCCCAGCGACGAGCCCAAAAACATCACTGCATAGATGAGATCATAGAGGATGGGCCAACCATACGCAACCGAGAGCCCACCATTGTAAGCTTACAGAAAAGTAACAAAAAAATAAAAACACCCCCAGAATTTGACCTCTTCATTGCCACAAGGCTATATAACAAAGTAGTGCTGTACCTTTTGTGTGACCAAGAAACTTTATTTTCCACCTAATTTGCAAATAAATTCCTTCAAAGCAGACAAATGTGATTTAGGATTTGTTTTCTCATTTTGTCTCTCATGTGTGAGGTTTACGTGATGTCAGTACAGGCCTCTCTACATATTTTAAGGAAGAACTTGCACGCAATTGGGTGGCTGACTAAATAACCTTTTTTCGCCACTGGCGGCTGCTCAAAAATATATATAATTACTAAAATAGATCTAAGAAGGATCGAGAATAAAATATGTATCTGCATATATGGAATATTTGTAAATTACAAAATAAACTGTTAATATATCCTGTTCATTCAATTTCTAACAGGGAAAGGGAAATAAGCCATATATAAGTTATATGTGTATGTTACCAAATAACATTCAAATTTACTGTTCGTTCTAGTTCTTCAAACCATAAGGAGCCTTATATGCACCTGCTTATGTGTGTTCATTCCAATATAAAATGCAGAAATAGCATCTGAGATTTGTCTACAGTAGTGTATAGTAGCGCTATATACATAAGTAACATGAATCAGTAATATATCCTGTTCAAACTGTGTCTAACAAACATCAGAAACTCTACAGGTATCTTTGAAATGCAATATTAAATTATAAACTGCTGAAGTACCGTGTCTTACTGACCATAGTAATTCATTGCTCTCAGTATTGCTTAATCTACCAACTACAGAAAACTACATAACCACTAGTCTCTATTAGTAGTGGTAGGCCGCACCCTAGGTACTGTTCATTCAACATTAAAAATGTACGACTATTTGTTCTTAACAGTAAAGATTATATTTTTATGTCCATTCCCTATCTATCATGCACAGGAAAAGTGTTAGGTACAGGTTTCTATGAAATGTGTTCATTCCAATTAGTAAACTCTGCCCACTATATCCGTTCATTCCCCATGGGGGTTATGTGTTATGCACAAGGAAAGTGTAGAGCACCTGCTTCTATGGCATACGTGTTCATTCCACTATAAACAGCCTTGTATAATAGAAAACAAGATAGAGTACCAGATTATCCTTATAATCACAGTAATTTTATTTCATCTAGTTAAAAGTGCAGATAATATAGTAAGCATTTTATAGTAACAGATTGCTTTGCATCACACTTACGTGTTTCAGGTCTCCATTGGACCCTTGATCACAGCATAGTATCACCTACATCAGGTCAGACGAAAAAAATCCTTCAGAACCAATTAGAAAAAGGAAATAGTGTTCATAGTTAGGGCATGTCCCCACTGCACTGGTTTTCGGACGTTTTTTTTCGGGGGTTTTGTTTATAGAACTCGCCTGCAAGAAGTCGCGCCAGGAAATGAGCACATGAGTGGTGCTCTATGGAGAAACCCGTGCAGCCGTCCTCCACTGGCCCACGGTTTTTCCGTCTGGAGGTTGTCTCCTGCACCGCGGGCCGCCCCACAAGAATTCTATCGAAGCACGCAATCTTCCATGGGTTTTCGAGACAGATCTTGTGCTGGTGCGGGAAGGAGGGCTTTTCTCCGCTCATGTGGAGAAAAGCCGCCCTCGCCCCCCGCAGACTCATCGCGGGGAGCACGGCGCAAAACAGGATAAGATAAAGTACTCTGAGGTAAACCCGAACGGTATTTGTCCCTCTGCCGTGCGTGACCGCACCGCTTTAGAGAGATCAAATCAAAATAACATATCAAGAGTAGAAATTATATTTGATGCTAGACTGTCTAAGCATAAGGTACTTTACTTTTACTATGTATGTCTCAATAAAAAAACATAAGATTGTTTTGTATAGTTCTGTATCTCTGCCTGAGTATCTAGTTCAAGGATTCAATAGGCTTCTAGGCGGTGTAAATATAAAAATATGTAAATTTGCAAAAATTAGCAATTTTCAAATTTCAAAAATTTCTGCGTGTTAGACAGATAGTTATTCCACTCAAAATAGTGTCTCATATCTCCACCTCTCTTTGGAGGTTTAACCCTCTCAATACCAAAGAAACGGAATCTGCCTAATTTTTGTATAGTACACCCGATATAGAACTTATCACATGTGGTGCAATATATCGTGTATATAACATGGCTCGTGTCACAGTTAATAAATTCTCTTATCTGGTAGACTTTATTATTAAATCTGTTTGTAAAATTCATTTTTTTTCTCTGTGTGTTTGCATAACATTGGCCGCATTCTTGACTCCGACGCACATCTGAAATGTGAAGCCTTTTGGGAAAACATGATTCGCACTCGATCATGTATGG
Organism: Phyllomedusa bahiana; assembly: GCA_025379985.1. Lineage (NCBI taxonomy): Eukaryota > Metazoa > Chordata > Amphibia > Anura > Hylidae > Phyllomedusa > Phyllomedusa bahiana. Next base: position 34,887 of record JAODAL010006773.1, read on the forward strand.
AGTGGAAAGCTGCGTTGAAGGAGTTATGATATCTCTATTGTCTTATGTCCATGCCTGTATCTAAAATATTGTTTTTCCTTCAGTTATGTCCATTAACTTTTCATTTTGCCACAATATTGGCACTTTTTTTTTAACTCCGCTTACGCTGGAGCAGTTTGGGGCCTCGACAGGCGCGGCGTGGTTTTAAAGTTGACATGTGGTTTATGTGAGAATAAGAACTTTCGTGACATCCTTTTTACTCTATCCAAGTAATTCAGGATTGTTTTTCTCGTGACACATTGTGCTTACGATTAGTATACAATTTGGTCTCCTATAAGAAGAGTCCTTGTTTCTTTGGAAGAAAATATAAAAATATGTAAATTAAAAAAATTAGAAATTTTCAAATTTAAAAAAATTTCGCGTGTAAGCAATAGTTTTCCACTAAAAATATTTTTAAACTAGCTTACCTATGTCTATGTAGTTGGCATCATTTTTTAAATTTTTTTTTTTTTTTGTCCCACATTAAGGCCAATTCAACGGCAAAAAGTAAAAACGTATTTCGTCCGTAATTAATCCCGGAGTGCGTGAAAACGCCCTTCATTGGGTAACCCACATTCTCATAAGAACTGGGGTTTACTCCCCTCTCCCTACTGGGCCGGGGAAGAAACTTTCCGGGGATGGGGGGAAAAAAGGGATAATTTTGACAAAGGGGGGAATTCCCCCCAAACCCCGGAAAACAGGCCCCAGTTTTCCAAAAAAAAAGGTTTTTTTCCGACATGGTTTTTTGGGGGCCCTGTAGTTAGATCCCCCAATAAATCCCCCCATCAAAAAAAATTACCCCAAAAGTTTTTAAAAAAAAATTTAAAAGTTTGTTGACCCTTTAATATTTTACAGAAATTAAAGCAAAGTGGGTGAAATTTAAAAAATTCACTTTTTTTCAGATTTTAAAAATTTTTTCCATTATTCACAAAATGGGTAAAGTATCGGGGAAAAAACAACTTAATTTTGTTTCCCCAGATTCTGCCTTTTTCCAGAGATATCCCATTGTGGCCCTGTGCGCTATTTTGCCAACCACAAACCCCAAATAGGAGGTGCCCCCTACCGGACTCTGGGGTCCATTTTCTTTTCCATTTTTTTTAGGCCCCCCTTTAGGTTTGCAAACACCCAAAGGGTTCCAAACTTAATCCCCCAAAAAGACCCCATTTTGGGAAACTACACCCCTTCGGAAATAACCCAAAGGGTGCGTGAATATTGCCCCCAAGGGGGTTTCAAAATTTTTTTAGCGTTCGGTTTGGGAAAAATAAAAAAAATATATTTTTTCCAATAATCTACAATTTTACTGAAAATTTTTAATTTTTTTTAAAAGGGAATCCGGGAAAAAAAGCCCCAAAATTGTGTTAGAATTTTTTCCCCAATTGGGAAATACCCTAAGGGGGTGTAAATGCTGTTGGGCGCTGGGGGGTTTTTAAAGGGGAGGGCGTGTTTTTGGTTTTTTGGAGCAAGATTTTGGGTGGGGCCATGCGCATTTGAAAAGCCCCCCAAAGTACAAACAGGGTGAAACCTTCCAAAGTTCCCCTTTTTGGGATTCAACACCCCTCAGGATCTCACAAGGGGTTTTTTTTTGCTTTGGGGCAAAGGTTCTTGGGTTTTTTTTAGCTTTGGGCCATGGAATGGGGGGGGGGGAAAGCAGTTCCCCATTGTTTTTTGGGGTCATTTTTACGTATTTGCCATAGGGGGAAAAAAAACGGGATAACTTTACTATGGGGTCGGTACAATTTCAATGATATAAAAATTTTTTATAGTTTTTTTTTTGTTTTATTACTTTTTTCCCAAAAGAAGCAATTTATAAAAAAATTTCGTTTTTATGTTGCCCCATTTGACAGCCATACTTTTTTTAATTTTTTTTGCTGGATGCTTGGGGCTTTTTTTAGAGAGAGTTGATTTTTTTTATTAGTACCAAAAGGGTACATGTGATGCTTGATCACTTTTTATTAAGGTTTTTGTGAGGAAAAAATTTTTTTAAAAATCAGCAACCTGGTAATGTTTTTTTTTTTTTACAGCGGCCGTGGGTATAAAGGACAGCAGTTTTACTCGAGGTTATACGATTACAGCGTACCCCATTGTATTTTTTTTTTTTTTTCTGCTTTTACACAAATAAAAAAAACTTTTTTTTTAAAAAAAAAAAACACGTTTTTGCATCGCCGCAGTCTGGAGACCATAAATTTTTTTTTTTTTTTGTTTTGGAGCTGTATAGGGCTTTTTTTTTTTGCGGTGAAACGTTTTTATTTTGGGATCTTTTTGGGGGGGCAAAACTTTATGACGCTTTTTAAAACCTTTTTTTGAAAGGCGGGGGTAGAAAAAAACGCAAACCTACAGTGTTTTTTTTTTTATTTTAAAAGCATTCACCTGCGTATCCGGACAATTAGTTTACTCTGTGGGTTGGACGTTTTTGGCTTTTCCCAAATTTTTTAGTTTTTTTATTTGGAAGCACAATTTTTTTTTTTTTTTTAAAGTTTTTTTGGTTAAAAACAAAATTTATGCATCGCTATATTCTAATAGCCAAACTTTTAATTTTTCCGTTATAGAGCTTTGTAAGGACTTTTTTTTTTTCGGGGGGTGAACGACGTTTTTTTTGCATACTTTGTGTTGATATGATTTTTGATGACTTTTTTTCTCCATTTTATGTGCTGCGGGATGAACAAAAATCGCAAATTTTGTGCTGTTTTTTTTTGGGGGGGGGTTTCGGCGTTTTTCCGTAGGGGTAATTAACTGACAGACTTATAGGGTGGGTTGTTACCCCGCGGGGATACCAAAAAGAGTACTTTTTTATTTTTTTATCTTTTTTGGGGGCATTTTGGGGTCTGTAAAGGGAAAAGGGGGGGTGTACGTTTTTCATTTTTTTTTTGTTTTTTGTTTTACTTTTTTAACTTTTTTTACCCTAGGATCAGCATACAGCTTTTTAGCGTATTCTGGTTCCTTCTCCATGGCCCCAACTTTTGTGCATTGTACGTCCCAGACACCCGATGCTGCATTTAGGCTGGGGCCCTTTTGGGTAGGAAAATCAGTACGGGGGTGGCGCGTTTAAGCGACGGGGTCACAGCACGGAGCCCACTCCTGCCGCCCCAGCTGCGATTCGCATCCACATTTTGCGACATCGAGGGGTTAATCCCCCCGGCCGGGGCCCTCCGGGCCCGGGGGGTGCGGCAGAGCCAGGGTAATATACCGCTGGTTCCATGCCGCGATCTTGCGCGCTCCGCTTGTGAGCGCGCAAGATCGCCATGACATATTCATACGTCAATTTGCGGGAACCCCTACCCGACATTGACGTATGAGTATGGCAAATGTCGGTAAGGGGTTAACCATAATTTTTATTGAGATTATAACAAAATCGACATATTGTATCTCAAGTAGAAAAAAAATCAGTCTGCAGAGCGAATGATCAGCAAACGAAAGCATTACCCAAGAGCACATCTGAACAGCTCAGTTAAAAGAATAAAATAATTATCAACAGAGTAAACCACTCACAAAGAACTTGGACTCAGTCCAAAATGACCATTTATTTTTAATTCCAGCTACCAGGTGTGGAGGAATCGTCAAGCAAGTTTCACATTTAAAATGGAAATTGACTCTATTTATAACTTTCGCAGTGCTAAGAGCCTCTGCCGATTTCCAATAAGCTGCTATGGTCAGTCTGGTAATGAGCAAAAGATGGTAAAGGACAGTTTGGAAAGAGAAATGGTAATCATTTAAGGTCAAGTCGAGTATAGCCAATTGTGGAGAGAATGAAATGTTAAATTGGAAAATTTCTTTAGCCATTGACTCCACCTGAGACCACAACTTTTTAACATCATGGCAATAAAAATAAAAAATATTTTATATACAGTGCCTTGGGAAAGTATTTGGCCTCCTTGAACTTTTCAACCTTTTGCCACATTTCAGGTTTCAAACATAAAGATATCAAATTACATTTTTTATGAAGAATCAACAACAAGTGGGACACAAATGTGAAGTGGAATTAAATTTATTGTACATTTTGAACTTTTGTAAAAAAAAATAAAAAACTAAAAAGTGGGGCGTGCAAAATTATTCCGCCCCCTTAAGTTAATATTTTGTAGCGCCACCTTTTGCTGCGATTACAGCTGCAAGTCGCTTGGGTTATGTCTCTATCAGTTTTGCAAATGGAGAGACTGAAATTCTTACCCATTCTTCCTTGGAACACAGCTTGAGCTCAGTGAGGTTGGATGGAGAGCGTTTGTGAACAGCAGTTTTCAGCTCTTTCCACAGATTCTCGATTGGATTCAGGTCTGGACTTTGACTTGGCCATTCTAACACCTCGATACGTTTATTTGTGAACCATTCCATTGTAGATTTTGCTTTATGTTTGGCATCATTGTCTTGTTGGAAGATAAATCTCCGTCCCAGTCTCAGGTCTTTTGCAGACTCCCTAAAGAAGCATTTATGCTATCTATAATACATGAAAAAAACTTTGAGATTCTTAGTTCACACGTTTTGATCAAAATATGCTTATGCCACCCCCGGCTTACAACGGGATCTCAAGGCGGGTGGTCCTACTCTATCTTTATCTCTCACTAGAGCCAAATTCAGACTTCTCATTGGGCCAACCGACCTCCATAATCCAGAGAGAAAAATAAAAACAGGCACCAACCTTGCACGCATACTGCACTGATATAACAAGCTGTGGAGGTGGGCGGGGTGCAAGAAACCAAAATGGAGGCATCCATTCCTCCCTCTATAAATTAAAAGCAATATGTGCCAAATACAACTTATAGTTCTGCACAAGAAAACATTTCTGAAAAACACATGTGAACCTGGGTGCCACTTGCTTAACTGCGGCATATATATATTTATATATAATATATATATATATATATATATATATATATATAATATATATATATAATATATAATATATACATACACGCATTACAATATCAGTGGCACACCAACTGCTAAAGGGGCTATACAATACATGGAAATCCCTAAAGAAGCATTTATGCTATCTATAATACATGAAAAAACTTTGAGATTCTTAGTTCACACGTTTTGATCAAAATATGCTTATGCCACCCCCCGGCTTACAACGGGATCTTAAGGTGTGTGGTCCTACTCTATTTATATCTCTCACTAGAGCCAAATTTTGCAGACTCCAACAGGTTTTCTTCCAGAATAGTCCTGTATTTGGCTCAATCCATCTTCCCATCAATTTTAACTATCTTCCCTGTCCCTGCTGAAGAAAATCAGGCACAAACCATGATGCTGCCGCCACCATGTTTGACAGTGGGGATGGTGTGTTCAGGGTGATGAGCTGTGTTGCTTTTATGCCAAACATATCGTTTTGCATTGTGACCAAAAAGTTGGATTTTGGTTTCATCTGACCAGAGCACCTTCTTCCACATGTTTGGTGTCTCCCAGGTGGCAAACTTTAAACAACACTTTTTATGAATATCTTTGAGAAATGGCTTTCTTCTTGCCACTCTTCCATAAAGGCCAGATTTGTGCAGTGTACGACTGATTGTTGTCCTATGGACAGACTCTGCTACCTCAGCTGTAGATCTCTGCAGTTCATCCAGAGTGATCATGGGCCTCTTGGCTGCATCTCTGATCAGTCTTCTCCTTGTTTGAGATCAAAGTTTAGAGGGATGGCCGGGTCTTGGTAGATTTGCAGTGGTCTGATACTCCTTCCATTTCAATATGATCGCTTGCACAGTGCTCCTTGGGATGTTTAAAGTTTGGGAAATCTTTTTGTATCCAAATCCGACTTTCAACTTCTCCACAACAGTATCACGGACCTGCCTGGTGTGTTCCTTGGTCTTCATGATGCTCTCTGCGCTTTAAACAGAGCCCTGAGATTATCACAGAGTAGGTGCATTTATACAGAGACTTGATTACACACAGGTGGATTATATTAATCATCATCAGTCATTTAGGACAACATTGGATCATTCAGAGATCCTCACTGAACTTCTGGAGTGAGTTTGGCTGCACTGAAAGTAAGGGGCTGAATAAATATTGCACGCCCCACTTTTCAGGGTTTTTTTACAAAAGTTTAAAATATCAAATAAATTTTGTTTTTGTAGAGTCTTCACAAAAAAAGTAAATTTTTATATCTGTGAAGCCTGACATGTGGCAAAAGGTTGAAAAGTTTAAGGGGGCCGAATACTTTTGCAAGGCACTGTAAAAATATTGGCACATTTTTATATAAAATATTTTTTTAGTTCCTGATAATCATTGCTATAGGCTATTGAAAAAACTATAGTATCCCTTTCCATTTTTATTTTATTATTACATCCCTTAAAAAAGACAATTGTGTTTTATCTTTCAATCTATGTGCTGCTCCTGTCAATGTCCAATTGGAATACCGTCTCGCCTTGATTCTGTTATTAATGATGCACGATTCCTTCTCATAGGATTCTGGGGCAGAACAGGATCTCCTAGCCCTGGTATATTCCCCTCTTGGAATTGCCAAGATTGTATGTTTGTAGTTTGCAGCTATTGGCCCTCAACATTGTATTGCCTGAATTTGGTTTGCTATACAGTGCCATCTGCACTTTGCCTTTTGCTGCTGTTAAAAGGATGTCTAGAAAATGGATGTTAGTCCTGTTATATGCAGAGGTAAATTAAAGATTATAATCCTTATGTTTGAAATAAGAAACAACATCTGGTATGGAAGCAGCATCATGCCCCCAAACAACTAGGAGGTCGTCAATATAACGCCCATAGCAGAAGATGCTATCCCGGAATTGATTAGTCTCAGAAAAAACACTAGTCTTTTTTCACCATATCATATAAATATTGGCAAGCAATGGTGAGAAAGTGGTGCCCATTAGGTCCCCCTCTGTTTGGAGATAATAATCCCCGACAAAAATGAAGACATTTGCAGAAAGTAGGAATGAGATACTTATAATGATAAACCTTTTTAAGTCTTCTCTATATCTGTTGTCATTTGTTAAATGAAAAGCAATGGATTGTAGAGCCAAATGATGAGGTATACTTGGGAAAAGACTTTACACATCAAAAGTAACCCAAGAAAATTTCAGACCAGTTGAAATTAGAAAAGATTTTTAATATGGTAACATTATCCTTCACTTATCCTGGAAGTGCTTGGAAAATAGGTTGAAGGTGTTTATGAACCCAAGTACTCAAGCGAGATCCTAAAGATCCTGTGCTTGAGACAATGGGCTGTAGTTTTGGTGGAGAAATCGCCTTTATGATATTTTGGTACGCCATAGAAAACTGGTGTTGCAGGATTGTTTGGGCAGATACAGTGAGGAAAAAAAGTATTTAGTCAGCCACCAATTGTGCAAGTTCTTCCACTTAAAAAGATGAGAGAGGCCTGTGATTGACATCATAGGTAGATCTCAACTACCATTTTTCCCCAAAAATAAGACCTAGCAGAAGTCATTGCTGCAGCTCCCCACACGCCATAAATTAGTGTTAGCAGATCATTTAGATAGGTCTTACCTTGTATAGAAGGCTACCTGAACAAGAGGTGCTCATTTAAGGACAGTGTTATTGCTAGACATGAGAGATTGGGGCCAATGATTGTAAAAGAAATGGAGTCACAAGAAATCCACCATGAAATTCAGGGTTTGGAGAGTGATGATGATGTTCCTGAAGATGATGACATCGTAAATATATATATATATATATATATATATATATATATATATATATATATATATATATATATATATATTATATATATATGTAAATATATGTATTGTTGTACATGGAAATAGAGGCATAAGAAATTATTGATGGGATTCAGAGTTTGGCTGGTTATGCAGATGTTTGTGATAACATGACTACAGAATATTAATAAATGTTGATTTTTTTTGTTCCAGGTTTTCATATTTTCATTATCAGTAATGCATTTCCAATATTCCTATATACCTTTATGTCTCATTTAGTTTTTAGTGTGCCACTGTTATTTGTATTAGATGTATGCTATTGCCTTTTCAGTGTGCACCTTGCGTTTTTTCAAAGTATATTTTAGATGTGCACAGCCTTATTACGTTTTGTAGTCTATTTGAGAAATGGCAATCTCATTGGCTTGCTGCACTCAGCTGCCTCTTTTTAACCAGTGCAGGATAACCCAATTGCAAGTTCCTATCACTCCCTGTGAAGTTGCAGTCTGAATTGACTCCTAGTGAGGTAGCATGTTCAGTGTAGGGACTCACCTGCTTTGGGATCCCCTTGACGTTTTGGAGGTGAGCTTAATACAATCTTTGATCAAAAACTGTAAAATAAGAGTCCCAGGTTTTCATATTTTCCTTAGCAGTAATGCATTTCCAATATTCCTATATACCTTTATGTCTCATTTAGTTTTTAGTGTGCCACTGTTATTTGTATTAGATGTATGCTATTGCCTTTCAGTGTGCACCTATGCTTGCGTTTTTCAAAGTATATTTTGGATGTGCACAGCCTTATTACGTTTTGTGATTTTTTTTTGTTCAACACTAAATGTGAATGCTTGTTCATGGAATAAATGTGAATTGTTGTTCATGAAAAAATAAAACATCCCCTGAAAATAAGACCTAGCGCATCTTTAGGAACAAAAATTAATATAAGACACAGCAGAAAACAAATCCCGAAAATCACATTGTCTGATTTGGAAATAATTTATTTGCAAATTAGGGTGGAAAATAAGTATTTGGTCAATAACAAAAGTTTATCTCAATACATTGTTATATATCCTTTGTTGGCAATGACAGAGGTCAAACGTTTTCTGTATGTCTTCACAAGGTTGGAACACACTGTTGCTGGTATGTTGGCCCATTCCTCCATGCAGATCTTCTCTAGAGCAGTGATGTTTTGGAGCTGTCACTGGGCAGCATGGACTTTCAACTCCCTCCAAAGGTTTTCTATGGGGTTGAGATCTGGAGACTGGGTAGGCCACTCCAGGACCTTGAAATGCTTCTTACAAAGCCACTCCTTCGTTGCCCTGGCGCTGTGCTTGGGATCATTGTCATGCTGAAAGACCAAGCCACATTTCATCTTCAATGCCCTTGCTGATGGAAGGAAATTTGCACTCAAAATCTCACGGTACATGGCCCCATTCATTCTTTCACGTACACGGATCAGTCATCCTGGTCCCTTTGCAGAGAAACAGCCCCAAAGCATTATGTTGCCACTCCCATGCTTCACAGTAGGTATGGTGTTCTTTGGATTCAACTCAGCATTCTCTCTCAACCAAGCATGAGTTGTGTTTCTACCAAACAGTTCTACTTTGGTTTCATCTGACCATATGACATTCTCCCAATACTATTCTGGATCATCCAAATACTCTCTAGCAAACTTCAGACGGGCCCAGACATGTTCTAGCTTAAACAGGGGGGACACGTCTGGCACTGCAGGATCTGAGTCCCTTGAGACATAGTGTGTTACTGATGGTAGCCTTTGTTACGTTGGTCCCAGCTCTCTGCAGGTCATTCACTAGGTCCTCCCGTGTGGTTCTGGGATTTTTACTCACCGCTCTTGTGATCCTTTTGACCCCACGGGGTGAGATCTTACGTGGAGCCCCAGATCGAGGGAGATTATCAGTGGTCTTATATATCTTCCATTTTCTAATTATTGCTCCCACAGTTGATTCCTTCACACCAAGCTGCTTGCCTATTGCAGATTCAGTCTTCCCAGCCTGGTGCAGAGCTACAATTTTGTTTCTGGTGTTCTTCGACAGCTCTTCACAATAGTGGAGTTCAAAAAAGTTCAAACAGGTGCCATTACTACAGGTAATGAGTGGAGAACAGAGGAGCCTCTTAAAGAAGAAGTTACAGGTCTGTGAGAACCAGAAATCTTGCTTGTTTGTAGGTGAGCAAATACTTATTTTCCACCATAATTTGCAAATAAATTCTTTCCAAGTCAGACAATGATTTCTGGGACTTGTCTTCTCATTATGTCTCTCAGAGTTGAGGTCTACCTATGATGTCAATTACAGGCCTCTCTCATCTTTTTAAGTGGGAGGACTTGCCCACTTGGTGGCTGACTAAATACCGAATATACTTGAGTATAAGCCGAGTTTTTCAGCACAAAAAATGTGCTGAAAAATCCCCCCTCGGCTTATACTCGAGTCACTGTCGGCGCTCGGGCGCTGCGATGGTCCGTGCGCCGGCAGGGACACTTCTGTTACATGCGACTCCTCAGGGAGCGCACATAGCAGAATCCCAAGTAAGCTGACAGCGACGAGCACTGCCGTGGCCCATGCACTGTCGGCGATCTCTTCCCCTATATGCGACTCCTCTGGAGTGGACTCCAGAAGGGCGCAAGCAGACTTGCGGCCGTCCGGTGTTTTCCGGCACAGGCAGCGTGTGTCATCACGCTGCATGCGCGGCCTGATGACATCACCCGCCTGTGCTGGGAAGACGGAGGAGAGCGCGCGGGAGGCCGGACAGCGAGGAGGCGGGGCGGTGAGGGACCGAGGTGTTTGTATTTGTTTTTTTATAACCTGCCTATACCCTGCCTATACCTGCCTTTAGGGACATTTACCTGCCTATACCTGCCATTAGGGACATATACCTGCCTTTAGGGACATATACCTGCCTATACCCTTCATATAAGGACATATATCTGCCTTTACCCTGCCTATAAGGACATATACCTGCCTATTCCTGCCTATGGGGACATATACCTGCCTATAACCTACCTATAAGGACATATACCTGCCTATAACCTACCTATAAGGACATATACCTGCCTATAAGGACATATACCTGCCTATAACCTACCTATAAGGACATATACCTGCCTATAACCTACCTATAAGGACATATACCTGCCTATAACCTGCCTATTCCTGCCTATGGGGACATATACCTGCCTATAACCTGCCTATTCCTACCTATAGGGACATATACCTACCTATAACTGCCTTTGGGGGACATTAAACTGCCTATACCTGCCTATGGAGGACATATAACTGCCTATGGGGGATATTACATAAGCAAAAATGTGGCTCACCTATCGCAGACCCATGTAAGTCCTTGTAGATCTCAGGATGAGAGTATAAGCTGTCCGAGCAAGCTGCCGGCCAAGCAGCGATCCAAACACTGGCGTTCCGGAAGTTTCAACCGGCTCTTGTGCCGCCAAGCTCTGCAAATGAATCCTCCGCTCGGTTGCTTATAAAACTTTCTCTCTTTATTAGCGAATGTAAAAGACAGCAAACTGACATAACACATGAGACAACCTGACTAACGCGTTTCGGGCTTACACGCCCTTGTTCACAGTAAATTTTCCAAATATAGCTGTGACTATTTAAAAACATATCACAAGGCATTATGGGAAAGGGGCTGAGAAGCCCACAGCGCCCTCTGTTGGTTGTAAAAAAATCCTCAATTTGCTTTTGACCCCCCCGATCTTGAGAAAGCAAAAAGGATTTTTTAGCCAAGCCAGTATCTCTCATCTGCAGACAACGCTGTTTCGGGATTTTTGTCCCTCTTCAGTGCAGAGCAGAGAAGATACTGGCTGGCTGTGTGGGAGGCATCGGGTAGCTCAGGAAGGGAAGATTCTCCTTAAGGAGGGGCACCGAACGAACGGCTTGTGAGTTTTGTTTTGCCTTTTCGCCCTCTACTTAGCATCTGCATATCAAAGGCATTATGGGAAAGGGGCTGAGAAGCCCACGCGCCCTCTGTTGGTTGTAACAAATCCTCAATTGCTTTTGACCCACCGAGTCTTGAGAAAACAAAAAGGATTTTTTAGCCAAGCCAGTGTCTCTCATCTGCAAAACAACCTGTTTCGGGATTTTTTCCCTCTTCAGTGCAGAGCAGAGAAGATACTGGCTGGCTGGTGGGAGGCATCGGGTAGCTCAGGAAGGGAAGATCTCTCCTTAAGGAGAGCACCGACGAACGGCTTGTAGAGTTTTATTTTTGCCTTTTCGCCCTCTACTTAGCATCTGCATATCACAAGGCATTATGGGAAAGGGGCTGAGAAGCCCACAGCGCCCTCTGTTGGTTGTAAAATCCTCAATTTGCTTTTGACCCACCGAGTCTGAGAAAGCAAAAAGGATTTTTTAGCCAATGCCAGTGTCTCTCATCTGAGACAACGCTGTTTCGGGATTTTTTTCCCTCTTCAGTGCAGAGCAGACAAGCTACTGGCTGCTGTGTGGGATGCATCGGTAGCTCAGGAAGGGAAGATCTCTCCTTAAGGAGCAAGCACCGAACGAACGGCTTGTAGAGTTTTTGTTTATGCCTTTTCGCCTCTACTTAGCATCTGCATATCACACTAGGCATTATGGGAAAGGGGCTGAGAAGCCCACAGCGCCCTCTGTTGGTTGTAAACAAATCCTCAATTTGCTTTTGACCCACCGAGTCTTGAGAAAGCAAAAAGGATTTTTTAACCAAGCCAGTGTCTCTCATCTGCAGACAAACGCTGTTTCGGGATTTTGTCCCTCTCAGTGCAAAGCAGAGAAATACTGGGGCTGTGTGGAGGCATCGGGTAGCTCAGGAAGGGAAGATCTCTCCTTAAGGAGAGCAACCGAACGAACGGCTTGTAGAGTTTTTGTTTTGCCTTTTCGCCCTCTACTTAGCATCTGCATATCACAAGGCATTATGGGAAAGGGGCTGAGAAGCCCACAGCGCCCTCTGTTGGTTGTAACAAATCCTCAATTTGCTTTTGACCCACCGAGTCTTGAGAAAGCAAAAAGGATTTTTTAGCCAAGCCAGTATCTCTCATCTGCAGACAATGCTGTTTCGAGATTTTGGTCCCTCTTCAGTGCAGAGCAGAGAAGATACTGGCTGGCTGTGTGGGAGGCATCGGGTAGCTCAGGAAGGGAAGAACTCTCCTAAATGAGAGCACCGAACGAAACGCTTGTAGAGTTTTTGTTTTGCCTTTTCGCCCTCTACTTAGCATCTGCATATCACAAGGCATTATGGGAAAGGGGCTGAGAAGCCCACAGCGCCCTGTTGGTTGTAACAAATCCTCAATTTGCTTTTGACCCACCGAGTCTTGAGAAAGCAAAAAAAGATTTTTTAGCCAAGCCAGTATCTCTCATCTGCAGACAACGCTGTTTTTGGGATTTTTGTCCCTCTTCAGTGCAGAGCAGAGAAGATACTGGCTGGCTGTGTGGGAGGCATCAGGTAGCTCAGGAACGGAAGATCTCTCCTTAAGGAGAGCACCGAATGAACGGCTTGTAGAGTTTTTGTTTTGCCTTTTCGCCCTCTACTTAGCATTCGGTGCTCTCTTTAAGGAGAGATCTTCCCTTCCTGAGCTACCCGATGCCTCCCACACAGCCAGCCAGTATCTTCTCTGCTCTGCACTGAAGAGGGACAAAAATCCCAAAACAGCGTTGTCTGCAGATGAGAGATACTGGCTTGGCTAAAAAATCCTTTTTGCTTTCTCAAGACTCGGTGGGTCAAAAGCAAATTGAGGATTTGTTACAACCAACAGAGGGCACTGTGGGCTTCTCAGCCCCTTTCCCATAATGCCTTGTGATATGCAGATGCTAAGTAGAGGGCGAAAAGGCAAAAACAAAACTCTACAAGCCGTTCGTTCGGTGCCCTCCTTAAGGAGAGATCTTCCCTTCCTGAGCTACCCGATGCCTCCCACACAGCCAGCCAGTATCTTCTCTGCTCTGCACTGAAGAGGGACAAAAAATCCCGAAACAGCGTTGTCTGCAGATGAGAGATACTGGCTTGGCTAAAAAAATCCTTTTTGCTTTCTCAAGACTCGGCGGGTCAAAAGCAAATTGAGGATTTGTTACAACCAACAGAGGGCGCTGTGGGCTTCTCAGCCCCTTTCCCATAATGCCTTGTGATATGCAGATGCTAAGTAGAGGGCGAAAAGGCAAAACAAAAACTCTACAAGCCGTTCGTTCGGTGCTCTCCTTAAGGAGAGATCTTCCCTTCCTGAGCTACTCGATGCCTCCCACACAGCCAGCCAGTATCTTCTCTGCTCTGCACTGAAGAGGGACAAAAATCCCGAAACAGCGTTGTCTGCAGATGAGAGATACTGGCTTGGCTAAAAAAATCCTTTTTGCTTTCTCAAGACTCGGTGGGTCAAAAGCAAATTGAGGATTTGTTACAACCAACAGAGGGCGCTGTGGGCTTCTCAGCCCCTTTCCCATAATGCCCTATTTAAAAACATAACATAACCAATTACACTCCAAGGTCGTAATCATGTGATCCAGATCGGATTAGAACAGGAAGTTCCGGAACGCCAGTGTTTGGATCGCTGCTTGGCCGGCAGCTTGCTCGGACAGCTTATACTCTCATCCTGAGATCTACAAGGACTTACATGTGTCTGCGATAGGTGAGCCACATTTTTGCCTATGTACTTTTTGCTATTTGTGCTCAAAGTCCTAAGTGGCATTACACCTTAAGACTCGCTATATACTTGTATCCATGAGAGTAGACTCAGGCTTTGACTAACAGCACTTGATAACTGACACGGAGAACCCAGGAGCAGGCTCCACATTATAACTATACGATGCAGGACACTCCTATACAGCCGGAGCGGTTAGCCAAGTTGGCGGCGGTGTTTCAAGACAGTGGAAACGCAACATCAGAGGCTAACCAAGAATAGAAACAATGCTTCATGGATTTAGAAAAAATGAAAATAAAGGAACTCAAAATATGGTGGGACCTACAAACTTTGAAAACCTACCATGAGAAGAAAATTATACCTAGAGGATTGAGACTGAGAAAGGTACCCTCATTTATGGCCACAAAAGATTTCATGGAGAAGTGGAATATGGTACTATCGGACTGCTCATTATCTTTAATAAAGCTTTTCATAGAATTTGAGGCAGAGAAACTACAAAAAATAGAGGTAGCAGTCAAAGCAGCAGAAGAAAAGGTAGAGGTCTATAAAGATATGCTGGAGTACAACGAAGCACATTTACAGCTGAAAGAAACAATAGAGAAAATTGAACAGATGATAATGGAAAATAAAAAAAAGAAATATAACAGGGATTTAGAAGATTACAACAACAATACAGTATATACATGGACTAAAGAAAAATCTAACTATCAACCAAGATCCATCATGAAAAAGAAATGGAGAAAAAATCGCTTCAGATCAGTTAGTTTCTCTGAAATAGAAAGCTCTGACCATGATACAGACACGGACACCAATGAAAATCCTCTGCCTTCTGCAAGAGATAGAATAACAGCACAACATGCTCAGGAACCATTACCTTCAGCTGTTCCAAAAACGGGGGTGCAAAAGGAAAAAAGAAAGAAAATTTGGAAGTAAGAAAGTCCACACGGACATTTGCACAGAAGAGGAGAATCTACAAGAACTAGAAGAAAATCCTCAGGTGATAGTCCTTACCCCTACCATCTTAACTACACCACAGATGGAAATATTAAAACAGGGACTAAATTTCTCACCCACCTGTGACTTTGATCCTTTTGCAACAATAATGGACGTTAATAAATTCGCGAGATTACTCACTGTAAAAATATTTTTTTTATATAAAGATTTCCAGCAGAAAGAAAAAATCGATAATACTGCTTGTGTTGTTTGCAATGAGTTTAGTAATTTACAATTCAGGGAACAATTAGCACTAAAATCTCTGCAAGAGTTAACAGAAGAAAGTTCGATTGAGGATTTACAAATTGATGTACATGAGAATAACATACAACCCAATACACCTAATTCTAAATTTTATCCCCTCAGAGCCAGGGTAACAGCACTAGATAATTTTCAATATGCTATGCAACGTGACCTCATAGATCTGGATCAGAAAAATAATATGAAGAGAAAAAATTCAAAAAAAATGAAATATCAGCATAATCTTACATGGTCACAAAATAGAGCTATCAAAGAACTTAGGGATAACAAAAATCTAATTATCAAGAAAGCTGACAAGGGGGGAGCAACAGTCGTTTTGGATGCAGGTCTATACACCACCCAGATATATAAAATATTAGAAGATCCTATAACTTATAAAAAACTAAGAGAAGATCCCACAACACATTTTAAGGACAAATGAGATAAGTTATTACAATATGGTGTAAGTTTGGGAGTGATATTGGAAAAACAAAAAATATATCTATTAGGAGATGAACCTGTAGTGCCAGTATTTTATGGAGCTCCAAAGGTTCATAAAAATACGTTTCCACCTTGCCTAAGACCGATCATATCGGGCAATGAATCACTAGGAGAACGACTAAGTACGTTGGTTGATGAATATCTGCAACCGATTGTGCAAAAATTACCTGGTTTCTTTAAAGATACGAAGTCAGTGTTGAATATGCTATCCAAAAAATCATGGGATAAAAATTATACTTGGATCAGCTGTGACGTGGCCAGCTTGTATTCAAGCATACCTCACAACATTGCAATAATAGCAGTAGCATTTTTTTTGAAACAGCATAAAGGATATAGTGAGGCCCTACAGGAATTTATTCTTTTGACTATAGAACATCTCCTAGGTAGTTATTATTTCAAGTTCGAGAATAATTTCTATCTACAGCTAGTTGGAGAACCCATGGGAGCTACTTTCTCCCCCTCCCTAGCTAACCTCACTATGGCATGGTGGGAGCACCATGCCATATACAACGAGGACAACCCCTTTCTGGATGCGATGGTCTGGTATGGGAGCTACATCGATGACCTCCTGATTATATGGGGTCGCGATGTAGCGCTTATACAGCCCTTCTTTGACTATATGAATAATAACCAGTTTAATTTACGGTTTACGGGCACATGGGATAAAGTTTCCATCCCCTTTTTGGACATACATCTAAAGGGAGATATTGAACTAGGGATCATTACCACTACTATGTACCGCAATCCGAACGCAGGCAATTCCATACTGAGAGCTAATAGCTGCCATGCGTCTAGCACCATCAAAGCCATACCATATGGCGAATATGTGAGAGCCAAGAGAATATGTACATTAACAAAAGATTACCAGAAAGAGGAAAAGATTATTGATGCAAGATTAAAACATACAAAAAATCTGGAAAGGGCTAAGCAAAAAATAAGTAGTAAAACACAATCACAATTGCTAGAACCCACCAGTGAGAGTAATCAGAAGAATAACAAGCATACTAAGAAGCAAAGTAGCAAAATAATTTTCTCTACCAAATTCAGTAAAAATTTTGGTGAAATTAAAAAAATCTTTTTAAAAAATTTAAACATACTACGACAGGATGATATACTAGCTAAAATTCTGGATAAGGGCATAGCATGTGTCCCCAAGAGGGCAAAAACTATAGATGACATTATATCTCCCAGCACGTTTTTTGGCAATTCAAAAACCGCAGGTAAAACATGGCTTTAACAGAAAGGTTTTTTCATGTGCGGAGGAGGCCGTTGCAGTGCATGCAAATTCACTATGAAAACATCCACATTTATGGATACAAAGAATCTTAATAATTATAAGATAAACCATTTCTTGAATTGCAACAGCAGTAATGTCATTTATATTATAGAATGTTTTAGCTGCCAAAAAAAGTATGTAGGTAACACCATTCAAAAGCTCAAGACCCGCATCTCAGAACATTTAACATCCATTAAGAACCAACAGGGCCAAATGTCAGGAGCCGCAAGACATTTCATAGAGCACCACTCAGGTAATCTTTCCACCTTTAAATTCTTGCCTTTGAACACATTACACGTCCATATCGGGGCGGCAATTGGGTAAAAAAACTAAGGCAAAAGGAATTGAAGAGTGAAAAAAATAGGCGATACCTTTTTTAGGCTAAAATGAGTATATTTGATGGGGAGCTTTCGAGAGAACTGCTCCCTTCTTCAGGGCATGTTGTTATGTCTGAAGAAGGGAGCTAGTTTATCTCGAAAGCTCACCATCGAATATACTCAGTTAGCCTGAAAAAGGGATCGCCTGATTTCTTCACTCTTCTACTACTTTCTATGGCTAACACGGTACAACATTATACTAAGGCAAAAGGAAGCATTTTGGATCTTAAAATTGGGTACACGGATACCTGAGGGCATGAATTATTGTACGGACCTACATTACATATATTAAATAGTTAAATGGAGAGAGACATTATGCATTATCAGTGCAAAGTATTTAAATGTAGGAGTATAACATATAGGAGAATATTGCTTACCTTTTCAAGCTGCTAATTATATGCATGGTTCTTTTTGACATATGTCCTAATACAGGGTACAGGGTATCTGTTCCATGCTCTGGGGTTCCTGTTCTAATTCGATCTGGATCACATGATTACGACCTTGGAGTGTAATTGGTTATGTTATGTTTTTAAATAGTGACAGCTATATTTGGAAAATTTACTGTGAACAAGGGCGTGTAAGCCCGAAACGCGTTAGGTTGTCTCATGTTATGTCAGTTTGCTGTCTTTTATATTCGCTAATAAAGAGAGAAAGTTTTATAAGCAACCGAGCGGAGGATTCTTTTGCGGAGCATTGCGGTGCAGGAGCCGGTTTGAAACTTCCGGAACGCCAGTATATGGGGGATATTAAACTGTCTATACCTGCCTATGTATTTTTATTGGTATCCATTTTTATTTTTTAAATTCACCAGTAGCCGCTGCATTTTCCAGCTGAGGCTTATACTTGAGTCAATAAGTTTTCCCAGTTTTTTGTGACAAAAGTAGGTGCCTCGGGTTATACTCGGGTCGGCTTATACTCGAGTATATAGGGTACTTTTTTTCCCCACTGTATATTTAGCCTCTTTTTCTGTAAGCACTTTAAGAAGTAGTGCCTTAAGTTTCTGTGTAAATATTGCAGTTGGATCTTTATCCATTGTTTTGCATGTCTGTACATTACATAATTTGTTTCCTATATAGCCCTGCATCCATTATGGTAATTAATCCCCCTTTATCTGCTTTTTCACAACCCAGTTTTTATTATTTCTCAACTCCCATATTGCCTGCTTTTTTTCCCTTAGTTTAATTGCATTTTTCTATTATGTGTGATATTATTTTTTTTTCCTTTTGAATTCAATTAAATCATTTGCCATTTTATACTGGAATTCATCCACAGCTGTTACTCTTGACTTAATGGGATAGTAGTTTGAATTGGGTATAGTGAAATCAATATCTATGTCATCTGCCTCAAATACATAATTTTCTTGTTCTAAATCCTGCAAATCTAACAATGCATGTTGTTCACAAAATAATATAGATTGAAATTGATTTTCCCAATCCTTCTGTTTTTCAATATACTTTTCCTTTTTGTCTTCTGGGTCAAAAAATGTCTCTTAACAGTGAGTGCCCTAGTAAACCTATTGACATGAACAATAGTCAGACATAAGTCAAAATCCATTTGTGGAAAGAAATGTAACCCTTTATCTGAAACTTCTCATTGAGTTTTTATAAGCATGATAGGTGGTGGGACAGCTACACTGTCTTCAATAGGACAGGGCTCGGAAAAGGTTGTGTTTGGTGATGGCCTGAGCTCCCTCCAGTACGATTTCCTCTTCCCATATCCATATAGTTTTTTGTAGTGGTTTCTTCATCTCTCCATGCTTCTATAGTGGGGTCTATGATCTCCTGTTGTATCTATGTCCAAGCGTCCTGAATCAGAAGATTCTGTGTCAAATGATGTATTCGTATAAGTCAAACCTTGACTGGTGTTTAAATTCTCCATATTGTGTTTCTTTTTCAAAATAAATCTGTCGACCTGGGATTTCTTTCTGCATGCCAGGAATATATTTGACTTTTCTCATAATCTCCTAGATTTCTTTTTAACTTTTTTCTTTGTATAGTAATCTCCTCCAATTTCACCACATTGTCATCCATTTTCTTTTGTAATTATATACATTCAGTTGCATCTTTGCATTTTGCCACCTCTTTCTTGGACTCCTCTATTTCAGCTTCATTGTCCTGGAGTTTATCCACGTCATACTTAGTAATCGGTTCCATCAGTGAAAATGAAAAAGCAGATAATATATTGTTCCTTTTGTTTTGGAATTGTGCTGAATATATGATAGTATGCCTTTTTCTTAATCGAAACCTCTCTGGATCATTTTCATATGCAGATAAGTACTTAAGGTATTATTGTCCCCCCAAATTTTTAACTCCTTCACCACAGTCTTTTTGGATGCGTCCCCACGGCAGTAAGCAAATACCAGCCGGATTCTGATTGAAGAATCTGGACAGTATTTTGACATCTCTTACATGGTTTTGGGAGACGTTCTGTCTGTGGGTTGCGGATTCCATGTCCCCCTCAACCACTGACATGTACAGCTTCCTCCCGAAAATCAGGCGGAAGAATGAACATGTTCTAAGTTTTTCAGACCTCCAGCAGTGTAAAAGACCGTTCAGCAGAAAATTCGTTCAGTGGGGACTTCTGAATGGATTTTCTTTTAAAGTCTATCAAGATGGTTGCCAGTTGGCTATCAAATCCAAAAAACGTCTGTAAATGCAGTGGGGACAAGTCCTTCCAATTGTCTAAATAGATCAACACAGTTTTTAGTGGTATCTGAGGGTAATGTCACACCCTGTGTAAATATTGAGACAATTTTGCTTGTCTGTTCATTTTTGTTCTTTTTCATGGGTTAATTTTTATCCAGGCTAACGTTAATTTTACTTTTGTCTCTCCATCTCGGAGACAAATTTCCTTATTTTTTGTGATGTATATTTGAATGCTATACCACTTATTACATCCTGAAATATCGACTTGTAATAATTAAGAACTGAGTTTATAATAGCATATAAAGTTCATGTATGGGACTTACATAATTCAGAATTAACCTACAATAATTATCTTCATGCGGGTAGACGTACACAACATAGTAATATATATAATATATATATATATATATATATATATATATATATATACATGCACAGTGTGTATATATATATATATATACATACATATATATATACATACAGTGCCTTGAAAGTATTCGGCCCCCTTGAACTTTTCAACCTTTTGCCACATTTCAGGCCTCAAATATAAGGATATAAAATTAAATTATTTTTTTTTGTGAAGAATCAACAAGTGGGACACAATTTTGAAGTGGTACGAAATTTATTGGATATTTTAAACTTTTGTAAAAGATAAAAAACTGAAAATTGTGGCGTGCAAAATTATTCGGCCCACGTAAGTTAATACTTTGTAGCGCCACCTTTTGCTGCGATTACAGCTGCAAGTCGCTTGGGGTATGTCTCTATCAGTTTTGCACATCGAGAGCCTGAAATTTCTTGCCCTTTTCCCCTTGGGAAAAAACTGCTCGAGCCCAGTAAAGGTTGGAGGGGAGAGCGTTTGGGGAACAGCATTTTTTCAGTTTTTCCCCAAAATTTTCTCGTTTTGGTTTTTAGGTTGGACTTTGATTTGGGGCCCATTCAAAACCACCTGGATATGTTTTTTTGTAAAACCTTCCATTGTGGGAATTTTGTTTTAAATTTTTGGGGAAATCATTGCCCTTTTTGGGAAAGATAAATCTCCGTCCCAGTCTCAGGTCCCCCTTGCAGACCCCCAAAGGTTTTTTCTTCCAAAAAGGGTTTCCGGGAAATTTGGCCCATCCATTTTCCCCCAAAAATTTTAAACCAAATCTTCCCAGTCCCTGCTGAAGAAAAGCAGGCCCAAACATGAGCTCCCACCACCATTTTTGACAGGGGGGTTGATGTTTTGGGTGATGAGCTGGGGTTGCTTTGACCCCAAAACAAATAAATTTTGCATTTTTGGCCCAAAAAAAGTTTGATTTTGGTTTATCGGCCCAAAGAGCACCTTTTCCCACATTTTTGGGTTGTCTCCGGGGTTGCTTGGGCAAACTGTAAATTAGACTTTTTAGGATATCTTTGAAAAATGGTTTTTCCTTCTTCCCACCTTCCACAAAGGCCAGATTTGTGTAGTTTTCGACTGATTGTTGTCCTATGAACAACATTTCCCACCTCAGCGGTAATCCCCTGATTTCTTTCCAAGTGATCAGGGGCCTCCTGGCTGCATCTCGATGAGTTTTTCCCTTGTTTGAGATCCAAAATTTTTGGGGGGGAGGCCGGGTCTTGGTAAATTTGTAGTGGTCTGTACTTTCCCTTTCCCTTTCAATATGATCGCTTGCACAAATGCTCCTTGGAAAAGTTTTAAAATTTGGGGAAAACTTTTTTTTTATCCCCAAACCCGGGTTTTTAAAATTTCCCAACAGTATCACCCGGGCCTGCCCTTGGTTTTGTTCCCCCTTTGGGTTTTATGATGCTCTTTTGCGCTTTTTTTAACCCGAAACCCCGGGGACTACCAGGGCAGGGGCATTTATACGGGGACTTTATTACCCCAAAGGGGGATTATATTTTTCATATTTATTCATTTAGGACAACATTGGATCATTTAGAGATCCCACTAACTTCTGGAGTGAGGTTTTTTTTCTGCACGGGAAAAATAAAGGGGGGCCCCAAAAAATATTGCACGCCCCACTTTTCCCCGTTTTTTTGTTTTTTTTTAAAAAATTTTTAAAAAATCCCAAAAAATTTTGTTCCACTTCACAATTGTGCCCACTTTTATATCCCTTTTTTTTTGAAGCCTGAAAAAGGGTCAGAAGGTTTTAAAAATTTAAGGGGGCCAAATACTTTCACAAGGGGACTTTTAAATTTTTCTCCCCAAGGGTATTTTCCCCTTTTGAACCTCCCTTTGAAGGGTGGGGTTTTTACCCCTTCACTGGAGTCCAAAGTTTTAAATTTTAAAATGTTTGGGCTTTATTCGGAAAAGGGCCCCCCCTGTCTATATAAAAAAACCTCAAAAGCTACAGTGCATGTCAGAGGGACATGAGGGGCTAAGGAACTGCCCAAGGAGTCAAGACAGAATTTGGCAAAGGGAACAGATCTGGCCAAGGTTACAAAAGAATTTCTGCAGCACTCAAGGTTCCTAAGGGCATGTCCCCACGGCACGGGTTTTCGGCCGATTTGCGGTTTTTCAGACCGCCTGAAAAACGCCTGAAAATGAGCCAATGTGCTCTATGGAAAACCGTGCAGCAGTCCCCACTGCACGGGTTTTCCGCCGACGTTTTGCCGCCGGCGGCCGGCGGCAAAACATTGAAACGTGTTCATTCTTCCGTCCGGGTTTTTACGGACAATATGAACAATTCAATTGGAGGGGGAGGGCTGTTCTCCGCTCATCGCGGAGAAAAGCCGTCCCACCCGCGGCCGTAGGGACGGCTGCTAAACCGGACTAATACCGTCCGGCAAACCGGACGGTATTTGTCCCCTGCCGTGGGGATGCGCCCTAAGAGCACAGCGGCCTCCATAATCCTTAAATGGAGCCTTGGTGAGAGAGGTAAAGAAGAACCCCAAGATCATTGTGGCTGAGCTCCAGAGATGCAGAAGGGAGATGGGAGAAAGTTCCACAAAGTCAACTATCACTGCAGCCCTCCACCAGTCGGGGTTTTATGGCAGAGTGTGCCAACAGAAGCCTCTCCTCAGTGCAAGACATGAAAACCCGCCTACAATTTGCAAAAAAACACGTGAAGGACCCCCAGACTATGAGAAATAAGATTCTCTGGTCTGAGGAGACGAAGAACTTTTTGGTGTTAATTCTAAGCGGTATGGGTGGAGAAAACCAGGCACTGCTCATTACCTGACCAATACAATCCCAACAGTGAAACATGGTGGTGGCAGCATCATGCTATGGGGGTGTTTTTCAGCTGCAGGGACAGGACGACTGGTTGCAATTGAAGGAAAGATGAATGCGGCCAAGTACATAGATATCCTGGATGAAAACCTCTTCCAGAGTGCTCTGAACCTCAGACTGGGATGAAGGTTCCTCTTCAAACAAGACAATGACCCTACGCACACAGCTAAAATAACAACGCAGTGGCTTCTGAACGACTCTGTTACCATTCTTGACTGGCCAGCCAGAGCCCTGACCTAAACCCAATTGAGCATCTCTGGAGAGACTTGAAAATGGCTGTCCACCAACGTTCACCATCCACCTGAGGGAAGTGGAGAAGTTCTGCAAGGAAGAATGGCAGAGGATCCCCAAATCCAGGTGTTAAAAACTTGTTGCATCATTCCCAAGAAGACTCATGGCTGTACTATCTCAAAAGGGTGCTTTTACTCAATACAGAGCAAAGGGTCTGAATACTTATGATCATGTGATATTTCAGTTTTTCTTGTTTAATAAATTTGCAAAAATATCTACATTTCTGTTTTTTTTTTCTTTCAAGATGGGGTGCGAAATGAACTTTTTTGATCTTACCAAATGGCTGAAATGAAACAAAGAGTGAAAAACTTAAAGTTGTCTGAATACTTTCCGTACCCACTGTACTAAACGCGATAGTTGATCGACCAAAATCAATCTCCACGCTTACGTTCCAATAAAAATGTGTTTCAGAACATCAAGTTCCTTCATCCCTGGTGAACGAATTCGGTGTTCTGAAACGCGTTGGACAGTGTGGAGCTAAGAGGCTTCCGTAGCTTGCAGTGACGTCACTGACAGGCCGTCAGTACCTGCGGGAGCGCAAACGCCACCGGCCAGGGCGTCCACTGATTCATCCAGGGGTACAGGTGTGAGTACGGTTAGGGAATCAGGATAATTGATAGAAGGGAGAATTATTTGTCATATTAAACTATGGACCAGCAACCTTCTTTCTAGGAATAGAGAGGTATGTTTTTCATTAGAACACAAGCATGGAGATTGATTTTGGTTGATCAACTATCACTTATAACTATCATTTAATATGATATGAGAGAACATGGATTATATTTGAGACACATAAAAATTGTGATTCTTGTTGTACAAATAGCACAGTGGTATATACTTATACATTACGTTGCTGTTGGTGGTATACTATTAGGCCTCGATCACACGGCTTATTTCTCCACGGATTGGCGCTGTACTCCGCGCCGGATTTGTGCTGCAGTACGGCGGCAATCCGTCGGAGTAATTACGGTAATCCACGCTCCCCATAGAGAACAGTGGATTCCGTCGCTCCTCCCCACTGGGCGAATCCGCAGCGGGGGATAAAGTACATGACATTATTTACGGCGCGCGGGGCTCCGGCCCGCCCGGTCCGTCCCTTATTCAGCCGGATTTGTGAGCGCAATCCGGCTCACAAATCGCGTAAATAACCCATGTGAACACGGCCTTGGGGGAAGCAGGTTTAACCCTTTTCCTGCTGCTGCAATTTAAGTTTTCGGCGGAAACCCGTTATATGAGTTAACCGACCCGATATAACCCGAGCACCACTTTTGCCACAAAAACCGGGAAAGCTTAAATTTACTCGAGTATAAGCCTAGGTGGAAAATGCAGCGGCTACTGGTGAATTTTAAAAAATAAAAAATAGATACCAATAAAAAATTTCATAGGCAGTTTAATGTCCCCCATAGGCAGATATAGGCTGGTATAAGCAGTTTAATGTCCCCCCTAGGCAGATATAGGCAGCTATATGTCCCCCATAGGCAGGTTATAGGCTGGTATAGGTCGTTATAGGCAAGTATAGGTTCCCCTAGGCAGGTTATAGGCAGGTATAGGTCACCCTAGGCAGGTATAGGTCCTCCTAGGCAGGCTTTAGGCATGGTATAGGTCACCCTAGGCAGGCTATAGGGAGGTTATAGATTGTTTATAGGCAGTATAGGCCCCTAGGGAGGTATAGGCAGTTATAGGTCCTCTAGGTAGGCTTTAGGCAGGGTATTGGCAGGTATAGGTCCGCTAGGTAGGCTTTAGGCAGGGTATAGGTGCTATAGGTAGGCTGTAGGCATGGTATAGGCAGGTATAGGTAGGTTGTAGGCAGGTATAGGTCCTCTAGGCAGGCTATAGGTAGGCTGTAGGCAGGGTATAGGCAGGTATAGGTAGGTTGTAGGCAGGTATAGGTCCTATAGGTAGGCTGTAGGCAGGGTATAGGCAGATATAGGTAGGCTGTAGGCAGGATATAGGCAAGTATAGGTCCTCTAGGCAGGTATAGGTTGGCTGTAGGCAGGGTATAGGCAGGTATAGGTAGGCTGTAGGCAGGGTATAGGCAAGTATAGGTCCTCTAGCCAGGTATAGGTAGGCTGTAGGCAGGGTATAGGCAGGTATAGGTCCTCTAGGCAGGTATAGGCAGGCATAGACAGGGTTTTAAAACAAAAAAAAACCACTTACCTGGCTCCCCGTTGCTCTGTCTCCCTTGCCGCTCCGCCTCCTCGCTGTCCGGCCTCCCGTGCTGTCTTCCCGGCACAGGCGGGTGAGGTCATCAGGCCGCGCACGCAGCGTGATGACACACGCCGCCTGTGCCAGAAACTCCGGACGGCCGCGGCCACCCGGAGTCCACTGCGGCGCAGGGAGCGCTCGCTCTCTGTGCCGCAGTGGTATATCCTCACCTGTCCGGTCCGGAGGAGTCGCACACAGGGGAGGAGATCGCTGACAGTGCCCGGGCCATCGCAGCGCCCGGAGGCTGTCAGCCGTACTTGGCCTTCAGCTATATGCGCTCCATGAGTAGCCGCATATAGCTGAAGCGTCCCTGTCGGCGCACGGGCCATCGCAGCGCCCGAGCGCTGACAGTGACTCGAGTATAAGCCGAGGGGGGGTTTTTCAGCACATTTTTTGTGCTGAAAAATTCGGCTTATACTCGAGTATATACGGTACATTCTTTTATTCTACATAAAGATGGCCTAAGCTGTAAGAAGATTGCCAACACCCTGAAACTGAGCTGCAGCACGGTGGCTAATACTACACAGTGGTTTAATAAGACAGCAATTCCACTCAGAACAGGTCTTGCCATGGTCGACCAAAGAAGTGCACATGCTCAACGTCATATCCATATCCATATTGTCTTTTCAAAATAGACATATGAGTCCTGCCAGCATGGCTGCAAGGGTTAAAAGGTTGGGGTGTGAGCCTGTCAGTGCTCTAACCATACGCCACCCACTGCATCAAATTGGTCTGCATGGCTGTCGTCCCAGAAGAACGCCTCTTCTAATGATGATGCAAAAGAAAGCCTACATTTTGTTGAATACAATCAGACTAAATGCATGGAATACTGGAATCCTGTGGTCTGATAAGACCAAGATAAACTTATTTGGTTCAGATGGTGTAAAGCCTATGTGGCAGCAACCAGGTGATTAGTACAAAGACAAGTGTATCTTGCCTAAAGTTAAGCATGGTGGTGGGAGTGTCATGGTTTGGGGCTGCATGAGTGCTGCCGGTGGTGGGGAGCTACAGTTCATTGAGAGAATGATGAATGCCAATATATACTGTGACATACTGAAGCAGAGATTGATCCCCTCCCTGCTGGGCCGCAGGGCAGTATTCCGACATGACATCAAAGACATCTCCAAGACGACTACTGCCTTGCTAAAGAAAATGAGGATAAAGATGCTGCACTGGCCAAGCATGTTTCCAGACCTAAACCCCACAGAGCATCTGTGGGGCATCCTCCAATGGAAGGTGAAGGATCGCAAAGTCTCTAACATCTACCAGCTCCATGATGTCGTCATGGAAGAGTGGAATAGGATTCCAGTGACAATCTGTGAAGCTCTAGTGAACTCTGTGCCCAAAAGAGACTTAAGGCAGTGCTGGAGAATAATGGTGGACAAACAAAAGATTGTCACTTTGGGCACAATTTGTCAATTTTCACATAGGGGTGTACTCACTTTTGTTGCCAGTGATTTAGATTGATGGCTGTGTGTTGAGTTATTTTGAGGGCACACCAAATTTATACTGTTTTACAAGCTGTACACTGACTACATTGCATCAAAGTGGTCATATCTTCAGTGTTGTCCTATGTAAAGATATAATACAATATTTACAAAAATATGCGGGGTGTACTCACCTTTGCGAGATATTGTTGTTCATGAAATGGTTCACATGCATTACCAGCGGTTTCTGATAGTATTAATGTCCACAATCCTAAAGATGTGAACATGGTCCTACTGTAGCCTCACCTTCCCCCTCCTAAACCTGTTTCAACCACTCAATACTGCGCTAGGTTGTCAGTAAATGCTGTACACGCAACATACAGTACTAATGACAGAGAGTGAGGCGATCACATAACCCCTTCAAAACAGTCTAAATCATTGTTGGCTAAAAGACCTGGTCCCTCTGACAACTAGGAAATACAGTTGAAAACAGTTTACATACACTATATAAAAAGACACATATGCATGTTTTTCTCACTATCTGACATGAAATCAGAATAAACCTTACCCGTTTTAGGTCAATTAGGATTACCAAAATTATTATATTTGACAAATGCCAGATTAATGAGAGAGAGAATTTTTTAAGGCATTTTTATTACTTTCTGCAAGTCAAAAGTTTACATACGTTTCATTAGTATTTGGGAGCATTGCCCTTAAACTTTACGACTTGGGTCAATCGTTTTGGGTATCCTTCCACAAGCTTCTCATAATAGTTGGTAGGAATTTTGGCCCATCTCTCCTGACAGAACTGATGTACCCGAGCCATGTTTGTAGGTCGCCTTTTCAGCTTTGCCCATATATTTTCAATAGGATTGAGATCAGGGCTTTGTGATTACCACTCCAAAACATTGACTTGGTTATCCTTAAGCCACTTTGTAAACAGTATGGCAGTATGCTTCGGGCCATTGTCTATTTGGAAGACCCATTTCTGCCCAAGCTTCCTGGCTGATATTTTGTAATGTTGCTTCAGTATTGCCACATAATCTTCTTTCCACATGATGCTATCTTTATTGTGAAGTGCACCGGTCCCTCCTGCAGCAAAACAACCCCACAACATGATGCTGCCACCCCCGTTTTTCACAGTTGGGATGGTGTTCTTAGGCTTCCAAGCTTCTTGCTGATTCCTCCAAACATAACAACGGTAATTATGAGCAAAAAGTTCACTTTTAGTTTCGTCAGACCACAGAACATGTCTCCAAAAATGTAGGTCTTTGTTCCTGTGTGCATTTGCAAACAAGAATCTGGCTTTTATGTTTCTTTTGGAGTAATGGCTTCTTACCAGCAGAGTGGCCTTTCAGCCCATGTTGATGCAGTTCACTGTGGATAATGACATGATCTTACCAGCTTCCACCAGCATCCTCACAAGGTCTTTTGCTTTTGTTCTTGGGTTATCTCTCATCTCCTTCCTGAATGGTATGATGGCTGGACATTACCATCTTGTTTGTACTTGCATATAATTGTTTATACAGATGAACGTGGCACCTTCAGGTATCTGGAAATTGCACCCAAGGATGAATCAGACTTGTGCAAGTCCTGATATCTTGGCTGATTTCTTTAGACTTTCCCATGATGTTACATACAGAAGCAGTGTGTTTCTGTTGTGTATTAAAATACATCCACAGATGTTTCTCTAATTCACTCAGATTTTGCCAGTAAACCTATCAGTGGCTTCCAAAGACATGACATCCTCATATGGGCTGTCCCAAATTGCTTAAAGGCATAGTAATCCTAGTGTATGTAAACTTTTGACTTAGCATAAAGTAATAAAAATGCCTTAAAGAGGACCTATCATCAGTGACGGAACCATTTTGAAAACGGCTGACGGGAGCAGCCATCTTGTGGATGGCAGTTAAACAGGCTGTCATATAGGCCAGCCCCTAATTCCAAGCCTGTATGCCCCAGGATTCCAAGTTTGTATGCACTGAAGTTAGTCCTGCTTCTCACTCCCTGATGCAAAATCAAATCAGATTCTGGATCAAAGAAGCCACTTATTTTTTCCACATTGAACATTTGAAATATAAAAAAAAAATTAAAGGGTTTTTCTTATTATTTATGTGTGTCGTATACCTACTCATGTGTGTGTATATTTATCTACTGTCTCTCTGGAGATGTGATAGAGGATAAAGTATGCGCAGATAAGTTAAAAATAAAATAAAAGGCTAATAACAGCAAAATTTTAATATAATATGCTAGGAGACATTAAAATGCCCACTGATTCCCCAAAAAAACCCCTAACCACATGGTATGTCTTATATGATTCTGATCATACCAAACTTGTATAGGCTTTTTTATGTTTTTGTAAAAATTTCAGTTTTTTACATTTTCTGTAGAAATGCCAGTAACTTTTTTGTTCTACCACTTATGGACCTGAGTAATGGTGCATTTATTGCATCTGGGGAAAACACCTTTTTTTGGGAACCATTTTGGCATTTCAGGTGAATTTTTTATTATTTTATTCCAATTTCTTAGGATATAAAATTGGCCAAACAATCCACAAGTTTAGATTGTTTTCTTCTCCAGTGTTCGCGTATGGGCTGAATGTTGTTATAATTTAATAGATTAGATGTTTCTGAAACGGGATTTTTACAGACGGGACTCTTTGAGCCCCCATTTTTTTCCTTTTTTTATTTGTAAAATGGAAAAAAGGGGGTGTGATTTGAACTGTTAATATTTATTTTTATTTATTTTTTTTTACGTTAACAATTAATCCCCCTACAGCACTTGATACTTAAGGGGCACAATCGCTTGTCCTATATATGGCAGTACAATTCTACTAACCGTATATAGGCTTTTCAATCATTACCTACTATAACCCTGGCTATGACACCCCCAGGGTCTAAAGGGGTTACACTGCTTTAGCGGTCGTTGCCCCGGGCTGTAATTAATTATATATATATAATTGTTTAACCCCCCCTTCACACACTTTGGATGGCCCGTACATCGAATAGTGTGAAGGGTGTATGGAGCAGGCAGCGGGGCAGAGTCTGTAAATTACAACCACAATGTATGTACAATATATATTATATATATATAAAATATATATATATATATTTTAAAAATATATATATATATATTACACACATATTGGTTGTAGATATTTGAAAACAATGACAAGTAGTGTCCCTTTATTTAACTTGTTTAGCCCACCAGTTTTTATTTTAAGTCCTTGGGCCCTTTTATGACCTGCTAATAGCACCTCTACAGACTTATAAGACGCTAAGGGAATAAATTATGACCGCATACCAGAAGTCCTACCAGCCCCATAGAGGTGATATTACTCGGTGGTAACTATAGAGGCTAAAATCTACTAAGGCTGTTAATGATCTGTTATGGGCAGCAAAAGGCTAACATTCTGCCTATAACATCCATTCGGGACCATTGCTAGCCTTGGTGATTTCAGCTCTTATAGTCACTGTATCAGGCCAGCAGTGCAAGGGTTAATGCCCCTCACTGAGGCAGTCGGAGGGGAGGGGGCAGGGTGCGGGATCTTTCCTCTGCAGGAGACAGGACGAATGAAGTCACTGCCAGATCACAGAGGATGGGGGGCCCGCAGCTATTAAACAACTGAGGTAATTAAGGCAGCAGAGCACAGGAGCTTGTGTGGACCCTGTGCTGCCTCAGCCCAAGCCTCATGTCACTACTTTGGCCGGACAAATAAATAAAAACAGGCAGCAGTGGGGCACACACAGGGAGGCTCAGCCCTGCCCTTATCAGCGGGGTGCAGCATTTCAAGAGACGGCGCTCCTGTACCCAGGTTTAAGGGCAGCACTGAGCCTCCTTGTGTGTGCTCAGTGCTGCCAGCTATTAGTATCGGGGCAGGCGCTGGGCTGCTCGGCTACAGCAAGCTGTAGCAGAAGCCCCTGTGGGTGGGTGCACGGAGCCCCTGTGGGAGCAGCTCAGCAGACCAAGAGCTGCATGAAAATTTCCCTAAACTGCTCTTCCATGATGCTATGACTCAGGGGAGAGTGACGTAAGCACAGCAGTGCATTGCTGGAGCTTATGTGTGCTGCCCCGTGTGGGACTTCGTTTCAAGGCGGCTCAGTAGCAATGGTCATGTGACCCAAACAGGGATTTTTTTTACATTTAGGTTGTGCATTTTTAATAGGTTATATTTTAAGAAGTGCTTATTTTTACATTTGCTTTTGAAAGCAAATGTGAAAATTTCAGTGATAGGTACTCTTTAAGTAATTATCTCTCATTATTCTGTCATTTTGCAAATATAAATAATTTTGGTAATCCTAGTTGACCTAAAACGGGTAAGAATTATTCTGATTTCATGTCAGATAGTGAGAAAAACATGTATGTGTCTTTTTTATATAGTGTATGTAAACTTCTGGTTTCAACTATAGCTTGCCCTCTAAGAGAATGCTAAATCCTAGTAGGTTTAAAGGGGTTGTTTTCGCTACAAATGATTGGTTTTAATTAAAAGATCTTTGAAAAAACAGCAGCTTTGCAATATTGTTTTATTACAAATGTCCTACTGATTTTGAGTTAGCCCTGTTGTTTGTAGTACATCAGCTTCCAAATCTCTTAGCAGCTGACCTGTTGACCTTATCTCACCAGCTGTCAGGTCCCGTATGACTCATCAGCCTCTGAATACAGGTCAGAGCAGAGAGCCCCTCCCACACAGAATGCTTCTGGAGGAGGGGAAGGCTCTGGCTTCTGTGTCTGTGCTGCCTGGATTAACCCTGTGTGTCCGCTTCCTCCTGTTCTCTACACGATTGAAGAGAGCAGAGGTAAGGCGACAGCAAATGACCTGTGTGTTACTTATAATCATGATGTGTCCCGTGGAACTGTGACTAAACAGATCAGGGGGCCATGTGAACGCTTTTATGCTCTGCTGTACTAGTGACACATCCTGAGTATAGTAACACTTCCCAGCTGTCCTGTGTCTGTTCTGACAGGGGCTATTTGTTGGGTGGAGATGTGCAGAATTTGTATGCTGAGCAGGGGGAAAAGGAACACTTACATCCCCCTGCTCTGAAATTTGCATACACAGCTTCAAAGACCTCTGGCTTTCCCCACTCATAGATCAGCCCTCTCCTGCCTCCGTGGAGATAACCATACCGCTGATCCCGGAGCCTGGAACAGTCCTAGGCAGGCACACACAGGTTAACTCTGGCAGCAAACCCCCCTCCCCCCCCCCCCGCCCCTGTTGTATAGAAGTTATGGAGGAGAGCTGTCTGTGTGCTGAGGGGAGGGGGGGAAGAGGAAGGAGAAGAGGCAGACAAGAAGCACGCCCCTGAATTCAAAAATCCTATGCTGCCAGACACACTGAGGGGAGGCTGAAAGCTTGTACTGAGACAACTCCTTTAAGACTGCTTACTGTTTATCGCGTTTCCAGGACTTTTTTTTTTTTTTTTTTAAAGAATGTTTGAATCTAGGGGTCTTTTTTACAATTAGTTTAGAGGCTGAGAAATGGGAATTATGTTTAATTAACCCTCTCCTACCTCATGAATTTTTATTTACATCATGCTTGTTTTTTCCTCCCTGCTTTGTAAGTGTCACACACATTCTTTGGCTCCCGTTCAGGTTATCCACTGGGGTACCATACAAATTTATCTTGATGGATGCCACGACGGGGCTTTTAACTTCTATTAGACAAACAAGGTCCTAAGTAGACTAGGTTTTTCCCTATCTAGCAAACGTACAGTTTCTGTATTGGACACAAAAAAACAGTCAGTCAGTCAATGCTATTTTGGCATTTTTTTTACAGTGTTCACCATGCGGGATAAATAACCCAACACACCATAACCTATCTGTATATCGTGGTGCAAAGTGCATTAAAGCAACATGATGTACCAAGAAGCTGTGCCTCCACAAGTGCTGCAGGAGCCCAGGAGTCATTGACAACTAGACTCCTGCTGTACCAGCTGGGGTCATTGATTTCTGCACAGCATCTGAGGATACATTCAGACAATGGATTTTCATGCTGACACTGCATCATTTCCTCGTTGGAAATTCCACACCTGCAAACGTGGAATTCTGATGATGAAACAATGCTGACCATCCGAGGCAGATTTTCTGGCTGTAATGGCAATAAAATATAATAGTGTTCTCATAACATACTATCTGATGTTTCTCATAGTTAAAAGTTTTCTCATAACTGTCTTATATTTCCTTTTCAAATTTACTAACAAGCTATTATGTATTCCCCCATATAGACTGGCATTACGCCCAGACAATATTGTGTGCTTTACTACTAATGGATTAGTTTTGAGTGTCCGAGTAGTGCATCATGGCTGCTCTGTCATGGCAAGCTTGATTGTCAATCATGTCAGCACTGTCAAATAAGCTCATTTGAAGTAGTTACATGGGTGTAAGGATTTACTAAAGCATAAAGTGGGGTTCTTTCGGACGTTTGCTGAAGCTCACCTATGGAGAAACGCCTTGTTTATTATATGTTGTTCTCGACAGACTATCAAGCGCTGTTGAAAGGGCTTCCCAACTGATGTTACCTTGCCAGATGTTGGTTTAAACCCACTCAGCGATGTAAGTGAATGATATCCTTTGTATATAGCTTTGCAATAACTCTTTATGTAGTTTTATATAAGTAACAAACATTAGGAAATGTTATCCTTTGTGTACAGCTTTGCAGTAACTCTTATGTTAAATGTAATTTTTCTAGGCTTAATTTTATAAAAATGTAGGTATAATCATACTATTTTATATATTCACACCATTCTATGTATAATCCCCTACAACCTATTTATCATATATTCAAAATAGAATTTAATTGTATCCTAATTTATAGTCTTCTTGAAAGCCTTATCGTTAAGAAACTTGCTAATACAATGATGCATAAAACGCCTCAAAGAAATTACGTAAATTCTTTGTAGGCACTTACAGTACACGCTGAAATGATGACGTTGATTTTATACAGGGTATAATGGAGGTCGGTTTGTCAAGGGTGTGGTTGCTGATTCTTTTTTAAACATATTTTTATTTTTCAAAATAAAAAAAAAGAAACAATACAAATGAAAGTACATGCTCACATTCAATGATACAAGATAACATCTTTGAGACAACATATCAGTACCTAACAAGGTTAATTATGACATTCATATCTCAGGGTCGCGAAGTTCTATTGAACCTTTGCAAGATCTTGAAGTAGATTAATTGAGTGACATGGGCGATATTCCAATGAGATATGTGAGCAATGTGTAACGTCCATTTAGTCCCCCTGGACTGGCATAGGTATCAGAACAAAATAAAGAAAAAAAAGAACTTCAATACCATAACCAAACAATATTGTAACATAGGTGAAATAAATAACTTTTCCGCCAGAGGATCAGAATTTGTGCCGAGAATAAAATACACATCGATCAAGCAGGTCCATTATGTCACACATAGCCTATCCCTATGGTTCCCAATGCTAGGCGTGAAGCATTAAAGGGGATTTGCTGAGAGATAGATTCTTACCCCTCTGTTGTTAGTACAGGCAGAATGTCAACAAATCACGCTGAGTCATGAAGCTGCAGGGGAGAGAGGGAGGGGGAGTGAGGAATCCAAAGGGAGGGTCTCAAAACTTAAGTGAACTAATAAACAGTACAGCAGTGGATTCTAAATACAGCAGACACAGGCTCATACACTGCACTGTCAGGAGGAGCCTTATCTGCTAAGATGCTAATGTAATGTAAAATCACAGAGCTGAAAGAGAGAGAGACACACACAGTGGAGAGCACAGAGCTGTGCATAAGGGATCCTGTGACATGTACACTGAAATAAAAAAACTATAACTTGTGGCTTCTATATACAAAAGAGAACACCTATTCTACACAGCAGCTTGAAAGCTTCTTCATGTTCTCTGTCATCAGATAAAGCAGGTATCTAATCACTTACAACTAGTTTATTCTGTATACAAAAGAAAATCATATTGCTACCCGTGCCTTAAAAACTTCTGCAGCTCAGTCTCATCAGATAAGAAGCTCTCTCTGCACAAGCCGTCCAGCTCTTGTCAGGCCGTATCTACTTTGAAGTAACCAAGGGCATGTAAGGAAGGCTGTAGCTCTCTCAGACTGCAATTTTTGTAATCACATATATTTAGAACAGTGATTAAAAACCCATTTTGGAGGATCCCACGTCAACATGACATCGTGGCAAAACCCCTTTAAACTTTAAGCACCCCCAGCGTGTCAGTCAAATCCCCTTCTATATACCATCTGGTCAGTTTAAAGGGAGTTACTAGTGATCTTATCTCTTCCTTATCTAGAAATGCCCTAAAGAAGGGGGTATACTGAGCAAAAAATCTCTCAATTTGAGATAACTTGTGTACTTCGGCCTCCGTGGTTGCTGATTCTAAAGCAGATTCAGCACTGAATACGCTCCAGGCTCAATGTCTAAGGCTATGTCTACACGGGACTGGTTTACAGTCAAATTTTTAAGTGTATTTATTATTTAGAATCCGCAAAAATCCTACTATAAAATCATCCCCATAGACCCCAATAGGAAATCCGAGCTGTAGTCGAATTTCAAAGCTGACAGTTTTGAAAAAAATTAAAAATTTTTCTATAATCCGCCAGAAAGATTATAGTAGTGTTCTATTGAATAGGGCGCCTGAAAAATACTGGTCTGATTCTTATTAGGCCATGTCTCCACTGCAGGCCATGTGTATCGCCAGCCCATAGACTTTGACAGAAAAAACTACCTGTAGTCTACACAGGTCATTTTCCTCTGCTCGTTTTCTGGCGCTGGCGTATTCTACAACATGCTGTATAATGCTCCGGCACTTTGAGTTTTTTCGTCATCTTCCCATACAATTAATTGTATGGGCCGATGGCAAAAAAAATAAATAAATCAACGTGACGAAAACAGCGGTCGTGCATCAGAAAAAAAACCTGTCAACTTTCAGCTGTTTTTGTCCAACGCAATGTAGACCTACCTTTAGAATCCAACCAGAATTTTATCCTCTGCCGTGTAGACAGAGGCTAAATGTGCCGAGTGAACATACTCTAAGTGGTTTAAGATAGAGAGAGGGACTGGCCTAAAAATTTGCATTTTTTCACTGACAGGCAACAATGCTTTGAAATACTAAGCATTTTATAAATGAGCAATGTACTGCACTGTAAAGTTTCATAGTGAGATAAAATAAATAAAACACATTTTTGTATTAAAATGGATATTTCAAAAAGGCTTAAATAAAATAAATAAATTACAAAAATAGGGTATCACCATGATTTTAACAAGCCAAATAAAAAAAAGTTTACAAAAAATTACGTATTTCTTTTGTGTCCCATCACTCCACGATCTCTGGAAAAAAAAAAAGATAAAAGTAACTCAAAAAGCCCCATGTACCCCAAATTAGTTTCAATAAAAATACATCTGGTTCAGCATAAAACAAGCCCACATACTGCTACATTGATGTAATAAAAAAAATTCTATGACACAATGAGTGTCAGAATACAACAGTATAAACATTTTTTGTGCAAAAGTAGTAAAATCTAAAAAATAATATTAATAATAGGTGTTTGACATCCCATATTCGTATTGACTCACACAACTATGAAAACACATTTTGGTGCAAAGCAAACAAAAAAAAATTACCATCTAAAAAACAATGAAATAATTGCTACGTTTTCACCGATGCCTACCATTAAAGTTAATAAAATTGAATCCATGTGATATTTACCCTAAAATGATGCCACTGAAAAATACAACTCATCGTGCAAAAAAAAATCAAGCCTTTATTTAGCTACATCAACAGAAAATTTTTTGGGGGGGAAACTGCTGATAGAAAAGTGAAAAAAAATACTTGATCCTAAACCAGTACACGCGGGTTTTAACGTTATTCTATTCATTTTTTTCGTCTTTTTTTCCCTGATTGGTAGGATACCGCCACAGCTAGTTTTGACCTCCATTTTTCAAATCTCAATTTATATGAAAATTATTTTTGATATTTTTAATTATCTATGTGATTCAGAGAATGTTTTCTTGGAAAACATCGTGTTTTAATTTCATAATAAATTTTGGTCCATGCACTTTTTAAAAAAATATAACCCCGGCGTTCCGGGGGCGGAGCTACCGAGAGTAGCCGCATTTTAGCAGAGCTCCTGCTTCTGACCCCAAAATTGCTGCTTTTGGGGCGATTATATCAGCTATTTCGCCTCCAGTGGCCACTGGAATACAGCTTGGTGGGCCAGAGAAGGACGAATCCCCGGAGGTCCGAGGAGACAAGGTTGCTCCGCAGACCAGGATTGTTGGCAGCAGCCGAGAGTGACCGGCAACGCCCCAGATGAAGGGAAGAGAGGCCACGGCCAGCCCGAAAATTTTGGAGGCACAACACCTGGCAGAGATCCCTACTTACCTCCTTGCAGGGAGGAAAGCCCAGGCGAGCTGTGCGAAAGCGACGGAGCCGGAGACGCCGAGACCTGACGACACGGAGGCCGGGAGGAATCCTGCGCTGTACCGGAGTTCGGGTCGAGGCAGCTGGTGACAGCCGGAGGCGGGAGGAAAGTCCCAACGAGACGTGCTGGGAACGCCGACTCCTGAAAAAGCGGAGACCAGGAAGAACCCTGCGCTGGAGAGTGGGTCGTGGCGCCTGGTGATGACCGGAGGTGATAGGTGAGACAGACCTCTGGGCTGCATAGCCTGACGACAGACGGAGGGGCCGGAGAGAGCGGTGGAAGGTTACGCGCGGATCCCGCACTTCTTTGAGACGGAGGACAGCTGCGGCGGGACGGAGGTGATCGCTCCTACAGTCGGAGGATCTCATCCCTGCATCAACTACCAGGTGGGAGAGTGGGGGAGGTGGAGACGGTTGACGGAGGCCCCTGAGAGTGGGACTGCTGTGACCCTCGTGGTGACGGGTCTGTCGGCCATCTTGGCCTCGTGAGGCGCGGATCTCCCGGTGTAAAAGAGACTTTGAGGAACAGGACTGTCTGGCATTAACTTACACCCAGGCTAACCTGAGAAACCTCTACCCACCTCAAAATCTGGTGACAATAGCCTAGGATTATAGGGAGGCATCTTGGGGATGAAGACCTTGCCTTTTGGACATCCATCGCTGGCTTACCCTTATTCTCCCCACCTCGTGCTCCCCTCCACATCGCATAGAGGCAGCAGGATATAGGCACTGTGGGCAAGAGGACACTCAAGGATGCAGTAACCCTTTCATCTACCTACACTATGGCTCGGATAATTAATGCTGGAATTGCATAGCTTTTTTGGTATAGGCAGAGCAATAGCTGGTAATTCTTTAAGTTTAAATTCTTTTTCTGGAAAGGAAGGAATTTGCAAGTTTCGGTCACTAGAGGGATCTAGAGTTCTGTTCCTGCAGTAGTGGATAAAGTGCTTCTACTCAAATCTAATTTTTGCTGAGTCACTGTGACCTTGCAGTGCACCAGGAGATAGCTAGTGGTGCTTTGCTACTCTGTTGATATGTAACACTTGACACCATCCCTGTCTCTCCTGACACTCTTTTCAAAATTTTCTTTACCTCCTCATCCCTCTGTAGCGGAGGGATGGACAAATACTTATCCAAATCTCAACCAAAAAGAAACACACGCCAGCAAGCATCCTCGCCTGCTGTGGCGACTCCTCCAAAATCTACCAGGGCCCCTAGTACATCAAAAGGGGCCACTAAGACTCCGAAAAATAAACCCCCTAATATGTCTCAGGGCACTCCCCCAAGGGTTGCAGTGGAGGAGTCTGCCTCTCCGGGATCCTTCTCCGGGAGCATGGCTGCCCACGACTCTGCCTCTCCATCGAGTCCGACAGGACCCCAGCAGGGTAGCGAGCCACTTACTTTAGCCGCTATAGCCCAAGAGCTCTCCAAGCTCCTAATGCCCATGATGGACATATATGAGGGCCTATATACCTTAATCAATTCTGCGATGACGTTGATTACAGCAAACACGCAGAAAATAGCGGAGCTTGAAAACAAAGTGACTTCTTGTGAAGTCACTATCTCCAATGTGGAGCAGTCACTCACACAAGTTAGGGAAACTGAAGCGGCGTTAAGAGACCGGATCGAAGATCTGGAAAATCGCAGTAGGAGGAATAATCTCCGCTTTGTAGGTATCCCGGAGTCCATTACAGGGGATGGCCTAATAACCTTTCTTACAGAGAAACTTCCCAATGCCTTGGAGATGGACATACCCACAGATAAATATGTCATTGAAAGGGCTCACAGGTTAGGACCACAGAGGCAGGAGGGGGAGAGGAATTCGAGACCACGCCCGGTAATAGCAAAATACCTCAATTGGGCAATCAAGGAACAGGTGCTACGGGCTTATAGGAGGCGTGACACCCTCATAGTGGATGGTAACAAAATTTTACTGTTCCAAGATTTTTCTGCAACTGTGGCCCAGAAGAGAAAGCTGTTTACCCCAGTGTGCAGACACCTTCATGAGCAAGCGATAAGATTTCAGCTTATGTATCCTGCAAAGCTGAGGGTGCAGACGGAGGGTAGGCAGCTAGTTTTCGAGGATCCGGCTCAAGCTAGGCGTCACTTCCATATTGAGGAGGGTGAGTTAGGAAAATATTGTTACATAAGGAGAAGCAGGGAAATAATGGCTCTAGAGCCCTTTTGACTTATTGCTGCAATGCAGCTGCCGAATCAGGTTAATGTTTTGTTAGTTCAGTGGATCAGTTTTTGGTCTCGTATGTTTATGTTATTCTTGCTAATGTTGTGTTTGATAATTGTGTGTGCTCTGTTCTCCGGATTCACCCCCCCCCCCAGGTGTGGCGGGACTGATAATCTCGAGGTGCACCCCATCGCTCGCTGGGACCCGGGGGGACACTGCAAACTGAGGGAATTGACAGTTTTACAGGAGCAAATGAGTGGAGTAACATGACGGGTAAAGAATGGGGCGGGCACCTTAGGGGGGGACCATCAAATTAATATTGGAATGTGGGGGGACTCAACACCCCCTTTAAAGAGAAAGAAGGTGGCGTACATCAAAGCGCTTAAAGCCGAAAAATCTTTTACAGGAAACTTTTGGAAAAAAGATAACGCGGGGGTTTGCCGCCCTTGGGGGGAGTCCTCCATATGGCCAATTTTTCCCTTTAAATCGGGGGGATTTGCCATTTGGTTTATTGGTAGAAGAAGGGGAAAAAGAAAAGGGGGTAGATAATTTTGAAAAAGATACACTAAGGCGTATCGTACAGTGATCAATATATACCCCCAAACCTAGCAAACACGAACTTCTTTCCCAATTAATTCTCTCATATCAGAAAGGGGCAATAAAAAATGCATCTTGGGAGGAGATTTTAAAGCGTTTTCAAGCCCCTTTTTGGGATGGGTCGGCACCCCAGCTGTAGAGAATTTTGACTCTAGGGGAAAATAAGCACTCGCGCCCCCATGGCGTCCCCTAAACATGGGTTGAGGAGTTCACGTTTACTCCTGGGTTTTCAAAAAAGCTTTCCCAGGTTTATTATTTTTCTTATTTCCTTAGGATTGTGGGAGTGGTAGTGGATCTAGGGTTTCACACTATACCTTTTTCAGATCATGCCCCATACATTGTGCCCCACCCCAAGGCCCAAAATTAAGAGCAGTTTGGAGATTTCCGGGACCTCTAAAATTTGAGGCTTCAAGTCCTTTTTGCAGGTACAGGACAATTACATGGATGAAACGCTCATATGGAAGACATCCCC
This sequence comes from Phyllomedusa bahiana, assembly GCA_025379985.1. Taxonomy (NCBI): domain Eukaryota; kingdom Metazoa; phylum Chordata; class Amphibia; order Anura; family Hylidae; genus Phyllomedusa; species Phyllomedusa bahiana. The sequence goes on from JAODAL010006773.1 coordinate 75,959, forward strand.
CTTTTTTTGGGTGCTGAAAGGCGGTTTGGGGGGGTCACATAATTAATTATGTGCGGGGGGGAGACGAGAGCGCAAAGAAATTTGAAAAAAAAAACAGGTACTCGTTGTTGGCACAGAGGGAACTGGCAACCACCCCATCTGCGCCGGGGAAACTAACATATAAAGAACCAAAAGGGTTTTGGAATTTTTGTACGAGTAAACAAATGGCAGTTAAAATCAACCGAAAAAGGTATTTCGGGGGGCAACCCCGGGACATTTGGATGTTAGCACGAGGCTAAGCACAACATAGTCGCAAACCGGTGGGCCCCTGGGGGATCCTGCCCCCAGGCGCAACACACAGGCCAAGGGGGAATCCAAGATTATTTGCTGATTTCTTCGGGGATCTTTTTAGACACCCCCGACTGAGAGGACCAGTAGAGTCGTTTCCGGCCGCAGGGTCCCTTCCCCGGGCTTACTGAAAGCAGCAGGCATTTTTAGATAGTCCAATCCAGAGGAAGAGGTGAAGACGGCATGGCGGGTGGCAAAGTGAGGGGATGTGGACTACACCCCCACTTCAAGTTCTGCACTTTTATAGGCAACCGATTTTCAACCGGGTCTCCGCTAAAATTTTTACGTGTGGGGAAAAAGGCGGGGTAAGTCAGTTTGTGATTTATAGACCTTAAAACTAGGGTTCTGGTTTGGAAGAACAAGAGCTAGGTTTCCCTGAGGCGGGGGGTTTCCCCTTTTTCCTTTTTAAGTGCTCAAGCTACGTTTCGGCATTGATTCCAAGTTCACACAAAGGAATGGGACCCAATGTTACGCAAATTCTTGTAGGGGAAAAGGGAAAAGGGCCCGATTCTCGTTTTTATAAAACCTTGCACAGGCCACTTGTTTCTCGGAATCAACAATCCTGGGGAAGTGGGTGGGAGATGTCTATTGAAGGTCCACACCCCACTCACGGTTAGCCAACAGCCGCAAAATTTTTGGCCTCAAGAGATACTGGGGGAGTCTTTCCCCTTTATCATAGGGTTATATTACCCCTCAAAGGGGGCACCTATGGGTTTTTCGAGAGCATAGTGCTTCCGATGTGGGGGGCTGGAGGCAGATTGTTTCACTGTCTATGGGGTTGCCCGGTGGTAAGGTCTTTGGGGCCGGGGGATGTTGTTCACAAAACGCACTTTACGACTTTGTTCCTAACATCCCCCATGGGCCTATTTTGGGAAAAAGATTCCAATTGACACCATGTGAACGGGGGGGTAGAAAACATTTTATATGACCAGCGGCAGGCGTTAAAACCAATTGAAAACATGGGTCGATCCCCACCCCCTTTGGATGTTTTTAGATAAAAGTCCTATATATTTAAAAAGGATGGGGACGGTTTGGTAAAAAGGAGACAATGTGAAAAAAATTTCGGGGCGCTTTATTCCCCTTTCTTCCCCGGAGAATACAGGGGGGCCCTTAGGGGTTTTTCACTTATACACATGGTTTCCCGGAACAGGTTTAAAGGGAGAGCCACCGATTTAGAAGGGGTTTTTGACCTGACATACCCAAATGATGGAAAAATCCAGCTCTGCCTTTGGCTTGCCTTCGGGTGCCCAAGAGTCCGGTCTTAAACAATGAAACAAAATGCTGGTGGTAGAAAGAGGCAGTCGTGCTGACTGACCACCTTATTAAGGCCAGAGGTGGGGGGTGGGCTTGGAGAACGGAGCACTTATTGATGTATGTTGTTTTGATGTATGTTTTACTTTTGCCCGGGCCTGAAGATATATGTAATTTTTCTGCGTTTGCGACTTATGCCTTTTCCTTACGGCAACAGACAAAGGATGAGGACAAAGACATGGTTTATAGCCTGAGTCACTATAATACCAAGATAATCCTGGTCTAACACAAAACAGGTTTAATTGCATTTAAAAAGGTTGTCTAGCGGTTAGACAGTTGGGAAGTGGCATGACTTCGGTTGTTTGGAATGGGCATGAGATCGCAAAATTAAGGCCCGGGTTGGATTTTGTTCCACCTTGTTTTTATTTTATACACTTTAAAATTGGTAATGCAGAGTGCACATGCCCGAAATCTTGGAATCCTTTATCTTCAAAATTCATTCACAAATTGTATTCTATAATTCACAGCTGTTGCGCTTTGCGCTAATTAACAATTAAAAGTTGTGTGTTGGGGGGCAGGGGGAAAAATAAGAAAAGTATTGCATTTCAGAGTGTACCCACGCAGACCAGTCAATTGGCTGGATGTTATGATGGCCATTGTAATTCTGTAAATTTATCTTGTTTGATTCATATACTTATTGTATGTTCTGGATTGCTTAATAAAAAGATTTCAAAGAAAAATATAACCCCATAGGTGTTTCACAGATTTCTTTTAGCGTTAGGCTATGAAAATGGAATATAATTATTTTTCTAATAATATTCAGATGTATATGAAAATGTTTAGTTTTCAAAAGGAATTCTGGAAATAAAGCACCCCAAAATTTGTTACACTATTTGAAATGCTTGAAGGTTTGCTGCATTTTTTTACAACTAACTCATCTAGAGGTGTATTGTGCATTTTGGACCCATAGGTTTTTTTTAGCATTGGGCCGTGAAAATGGAAAAAAACTGCAATTCCGCTATTGTTTTTGGGTTTCATTTTTACAGCATTCACTGTATAAACGACATGATAACTTTACTATGCAGGTCGATATTATTACAGTGATACCAAATTTATGTTTTTATCTTTCACACAATAAAAATACTTATTTTTGCATCGCCATAGTCTGAGAGTCATAACTTTTATTTTTATGTGTATGGAGTTGTGTAGAGGCTTGTTTTTTGTAGGATGAGTTGACATTTTCATTGGTACTACTTTGAGGGAGAAATGACTTCTTGATCGCCTTTACATCCTTCCTTTGGGACAAATAAAATACCAATTCTGGTCGTGTTTTTTACTTTTTATAGCAGTCACCATGCAGTATAAATGAAATATTCGTTTTATTCTCTTGGGCGATATGATTACAGTGATACCCAATTTATATATTTTTTTTTATGTTGTAGCACTTAGAAAAATAAAAAATGTTTTATTGCTTAAAACAATATTCTTGCATCGCTATCCTCTGTTCATCATGCAGATTAAACGACGTTAACATTTTCATTGGTACCATCCATGTTGATGGGAAAATGACCTTTAGTTCCGTTTTTTGGGAGGCAGGATGCAGAAAATACATCAATACTTCTGGTGTGTTTCTATTTTTCATAGCAGTCACCATGCAGTATAAATGATATATTTCACTCATTTTACTCCATAGGACTAGAGTGATCCCTAATTTATATAGTTTATTTTATGTTGTAGCAAATGTTTTTATTGTGTAAAATCATATTTGTAAATCTCTATCTTCTAATAGCCATCATTTTTTTTCCACATTCAGAGCTGTTTATTTTTTTTCTTTGGGACAAACTGCCGTTTTCATTGGTACCACTTATGCATTTATAGGACTTTTTGATCACTATTTATTCCATTATATGTGTGGCTTTGTGATAATAAGATTATTTTATCTAGGGAATTCATCTTGCAGGTTAGATAACAAATTTATAGGTTAGGCGTTATGCACACGCCAATACCAAATATGTGTACTTTAAACATCCCAAGGAGCACTGTGCAAGTGATCATATTGAAATGGAAGGATTCTCAGACCACTGCAAATCTACCAAGACCCGGCTGTCCCTCTAAACTTTCATCTCAAACAAGGAGAAGACTGATCAGAGATGCAGCCAGAGGCCCATGATCACTCTGGATGAACTGCAGAGATCTACAGCTGAGGTGGGAGAGTCTGTCCATAGGACAACAATCAGTCGTACACTGCACAAATCTGGCCTTTATGGAAGAGTGGCAAGAAGAAAGCCATTTCTCAAAGATATCCATAAAAAGTGTCGTTTAAAGTTTGCCACAAGCCGACACCAAAAATGTGGAAGAAGGTGCTCTGGTCAGATGAAACCAAAATCCAACTTTTCTGCCACAAAGCAAAACGATATGTTTGGCGTAAAAGCAACACAGCTCATCCCCCTGAACACACCACCCCACTGTCAAACATGGTGGTGGCAGCATCATGGTTTGGGCCTGCTTTTCTTCAGTGGGGACAGGGAAGATGGTTAAAATTGATGGGAAGATGGATGGAGCCAAATACAGGACCATTCTGGAAGAAAACCTGTTGGAGTCTGCAAAAGACCTGAGACTGGGACAGAGATTTATCTTCCAACAAGACAATGATCCCAAACAAAGCAAAATCTACATTGGAATGGTTCACAAATAAACATATCCAGGTGTTAGAATGGCCAAGTCACAGTCCAGACCTGAATCCAATCAAGAATCTGGGGAAAGAGCTGAAAACTACTATTCACAAACGCTCTCCATCCAACCTCACTGAGCTCCAGCTGTGCGCCAAGGAAGAATGGGCAAGAATTTCAGTCTCTCGATGTGCAAAACTGATAGAGACATACCTCAAGAGACTTGCAGCTGTAATCGCAGCAAAAGGTGGCGCTACAAAGTATTAACTTAAAGGGGACGAATAATATTGCACGCCCCACTTTTCAGTTTTTTACTTTTTACAAAAGTTTGAAATATCCCAAAAATTTCATTCCACTTCACAATTGTGTCCCACTTGTTGTTGATTCTTCACAAAAAATTAAAATTTTATATCTTTATGTTTGAAGCCTGAAATGTGGCAAAAGGTTGAAAAGTTAAAGCGGGCCGAATACTTTCACAAGACACTGTATGTGTACTTTTTTCACTGTTGATCTTTTTTGGGGCGATTCATGTCTGTAATAGAAAAAGGGCGGTGTACATATTTTTTTGTTTTTTTTAGTTTTTATCTTTACGTGTCCCAATAGGGGACTTGACTCAACAATCTATTACATTTTTGCTACAATACATACCAGTACATTCAAGTATTTTTGCTTATTTATTTTACATATTGTGTCCCAATAAGGTAGCTGATATATTAGCCCCATTCACAGGATAATACATCCCCTTGCTGCAGAGCTGATCTGGCTCTGATAAAATCTAGCAGCATCTGCAACTACTAAGCCCCGGGTTTCCTTCTAATCTGTACATACAGCAATATAGTAACTTGTACATACAGGCGTATATGCCGTGAATAATTGACATGTCACTTCACTCCCCATTCGCCGTATTGTCCGAGCGGGCCATAGTACGGCGCGAAATAAGGGGTGAGATACGTCCCAGTTTAAGCTGTGTGAACATAGCCTAAGGGGCTAAAACTTAATAAACTCCTCTAGAAAGACCTAATTTGAAAAACTACACCCCTTAAGGATTGTATCCAAGGGTGCAGTGAGTATATCATCCCACAGGTGTTAGATAAAGTTTTTTTTAATAACAAATTTTCTTTTTTGCCAATAATCTGCAGCTTCAGCTGAAAATGTTTAATTTTTTACAAGGAATCCGGGAAAAAAAAGCACCCAAAATGTATTAAACTTTCTTCCAAGTTCGGCAATACACTATATGTGGGTGTAAACTGCTGTTTGAGCACATGGCAGGGTGTGCAAGGGAGGGAGCGCTATTTGACTTTTGGAACACAGATTTTGTTGGGTGCCATGTCGCATCTGCAAAGCCCCCAAAGTAGCAGAACAGGTGAAACCTTCCAGAAGTCACCCTATTTTGGATTTAACACACCTCATGGATTTCATCTAGAGGTGTATTGTGCAATTCTGGAACACAGGTGTTCCACAGGTTGTTTTTTTTTAACCTAGGGCCATGAAAATAAAAAAAATCTGCCGTTCCACCACTGTTTTCTGGGTTTCATTTTTACAACGTTCACTGTGAGGTATAAATGTAATGATAACTCTAATATGCAGGTCAGTACAATTGCAAGGATATAAATTTTATATTGTTTTTTATGTTTTGCTATTTTTACACATTTGAAATAGCTTTGTCAAAAAAAATGTTAACCTTGTCATAGTCTGACAGCCATAACCTTTTTTATTTTGCTGTATACAGAGTAGATTAATGGCTTGTTTTTGCGGGATGAGTTAACGTTTTCATTAGTACTGTTATGGGGTTTATATGACGCTTTGCTCTCTTTTTACCAAAGTTTTTTTGAAGCAGAATGAACAAAATACAGCAATCCTGGTAGTGTTTTTTTATTGTTTACACCGTGCAGTATACTGAGCTTTCTCCCTCTGTCATAACAGAGTTATCTCCACTCCTGACAGCAAGAGAAGGAGCCCGGCAGAAGCCATACCCACGCGATTGCCATGATGTTTCCTGGATGTCATGGTGCATTACAGGGTTAAAATCCACAAGACTTCAAACACAATAATTGATCACTCACACCTTGAGGAACAGTTTAGATAAGGCTGCTTTCACACAGGATATTCTTTTCATTTGCTGGTAATGAAGGCAGTTGAATTGCTGTGCAGTGCTGCAGGTGAAAACACACCAAAAATGCTACAAGCATCTAGTTCAGGCCTAAACAGAGGATTAAGAAATGAAACTTACAGACCGGGCAATAACAATTTGGTCTAATTTTGTTATTTACATTTTTTTTTTCTAACATTGAAAAAGGAGATTGGAACTGTAAAAAAAAAAAAAAAAAATCAAAACAATCCATTCATCTAGGAATTGAATAAGCAATCGCTTGTAGTCTTTACTGCGGTGTTTAATCTTTTTACCAACCTATTACCCTTCAAGGTGAAATACAGGTACAATTTATTAGGCCCTGGCTGCCATCACCACCAAACAGCACCCCACCATCTTGTCAGGGCGGGAACGATCAGGTCAATACATTACATGGAAATCCCTAAAGAAGCATTTATGCTATCATACATGAAAAAACTTTGAGATGCTTAGTTCACATGTTTTTGATCAAAAATTGTTTAAGCCACCCACAAACTTACAACGTGATCTCAGGCCGGGTGGTCCTACGCTATCTTTACCTCTCAATAGAGCCAAATTCAGGCCTCACATTGGCTCAACCGACCTCCATTATCCAGAGAGAAAGAAGTAAAAAAAACCACCAACCTTGCAAGCTGCACTCATAACAGCCTGTGAAAGTGGGCGGGGTGCAGGAAACCAAAATGGAGGCATCTCTTCCTCCCTATATAGATTAAAAGCAATATATGCCAAATACAACGTATAGTTCTGCACAAAAAAACATTTCTGAAAAAAACAATGTGAACCTGGGTGCCACTGGCAGGGTTGCGGCATATTAATTATATATTATATATATATATATATATATATACACACACACATCGTCACACGCACACCATTACCAGTGGCACACCACTGCAAAAAGGGCAATACAATACATGGAAATCCCTAAAGAAGCATTTGTGCTATCATACATGAAAAAACTTTGAGATTCTTTGTTCACATATTTTTGATCAAAAATTGTTTAAGCCACCTACGAACTTACAACGTGATCTCAGGCGGGTGGTCCTACGCTATCTTTACCTCTCAATAGAGCCAAATCCAGGCGTCTATTGAGAGGTAAAGATAGCGTAGGACCACCCGACCTGAGATCACGTTGTAAGTTCGTAGGTGGCTTAAACAATTTTTGATCAAAAATATGTGAACCAAGAATCTCAAAGTTTTTTCATGTAGGAATGATCAGGTGGCACAAGGGAGCACTGCACCATTTTCTAATGGCTCAGATGTCAGCTGTGCAAGCACACAGCGCCCCCCACTCAGGCATCACCACTGTGCCTGCAACCTTCCCTTGCGGGTTTTAGCAGCATGCTCCAAAAACCCACCGGGGGCCCATCACCCAGCAATGCAATCAGATGTCACCCTGCAAAAGCTTCACCCCACAGTACACCCTGAGGGCCTACCCGCTGCAGGCACACCCCGCATCCCCCTGGGGCCCTTTCCCCACGCAGAGCTACCCGCAGTACACCCTGAGGCCCTTCCCGCTGCAGAGCATCACACCGCAGTACACCATGAGCCCCCCGCTGAAGAGCATCACCCTGAAGTACACCCTAGGGGCCACCCCGCTGCAGAGCATCACCCCCCAGTACACCCTGGGGCCCCCCCGCTGCACGCTCACCCCGCAGACACCCGGGGGGGCCTCCCCCTGCAGGGGGCTTCACCCCGCAAACACCCGGGGGGCCCCTCCCGCGCAGAAACACCCCGCGTAACCCTAGGGCTCCCCTGAGAGCATCACCCCGCAGCACACCCTGAGGCTCCCCTACTGCAGAGCACCACCCCGCAGCACACCCTGAGGCTCCCCAGCTGCAGAGCATCACCCCCCACACCCTGGGTCCCTGCTGCGGGGACCCCCCCACAACCGCTGAGGGCCAGCCTGCTGTAAAGCTTCACCCCACAGAACACCCAAAAGGCCCCCCACTGCAGAGCATCACCTTTCAAACCCCCCCCGGGGATCCCCTGGCAGAGAAAACCCCATACCCCTGAGCCCCCCCCATGCAGAGATCACCCCACATATCCATCACCCCGCTGCAGAGCAACTCGAATACTCTTCTTAGCCCCCAAGTTATATTTGGGAACCCCCCCTACGAGACATTAGCAGTATCTTGAGGCCCCGTGGTCCTCCGCAAAATTCTTGACCCCTCATGAGCATCTCCCGCGTCATTGAGAGGTGCAGAGATCCTGCAGTACCACCGGACCCCACAGATCCCCGTTGAGTTCGTAGGTTCATTCCGCAACAACTTTGATGCAAAAATATTGAACCCCAAGACTCAAGTTATTTCCCCAGAAATGAATGCCCCCACGTGGCACAAGTAGGGGCACTGCACATTTTCTAATTGGGCCAGTGCTCAGCGCATCATGCCCAGCACACAGCGCCCCCCACTGCAGAGCATCAGCCAGCACTTGACCCCCTGCAGAGCAACCTTCCCTTTCTGAGGGCATTATGCTGCAAGCTTCCCAAGAACACCACCGTTGGTGACATCATCCCAGCTACACTTGAGCCTTCCCACCCCTGCAAAAGCATCACCCCGCAGTACTCCCTGAGGGCCACGCTTGAAAGAGCTTCACCCCCAGAACACCCCCAAAGGCCCCCCGCTGCAGAGGATCACCCCGCAGTACACCCTGAGGCCCTTCCCACTGCAGAGCATCACCCCGCAGTACACCGAGGCCCTTCCCGCTGCAGAGCATCACACCGCAGTACACCATGAGCCCCCCGCTGAAGAGCATTCCCGAGTACACCTAGGGGCCCCCCCGCTGCAGAGTATCATCCCGCAGTACATCTTGAGGCCCCTCCCGCTGCAGAGCTTCACACCGCAATACATCCTGGGGGGCCTCCCCGCTGCAGAACATCACACCGCAGTATACCCTGAGGGCCTCCCCGCTGCAGAGCCTCACCCCGCAGCACCCCCTGCGGCGCCCCTCCTGCAGAGCACCACCCCGCAGCACACCCTGAGGCCCCCGCTGCAGAGCACCCCCGCAGACACCTGAGGCCCCCCGCTGCAGAGCACCTCCCGCAGGCTTACCCCGCTGCAGAGCACCACCCCGCAGCACACCCTGAGGCTCCCCTGCTGCAGAGCATCCCTCCGCGAGTACCCCCTTGAGGCTCCCCTGCTGCGAGCATCCTCCCGCAGTACACCTTGAGGGCCACCTGCTGTAAGCATCACCCGCTGTAACCTCCCCAAGAGGGGCCCCCGCTGCAGAGTATCACCCCACAGTTTCCCCCCCACATATACTTGAGCCCCCGCTGCAGAGCATTCACCCTGCAAGTACACCTTGAGCCCCCCGCTGCAGAGATTCCCCACAGAACACCCAAAGGCCCCCCACCCGCTGCAGAGCAATCCTTTCCGAACACCCTTGAGGCCCCACCGCTTCAGCGCATCAACCCGCAGTACACCCTGAGCCCCCCCCGCTGCAGAGCATCACCCCACAGTATCCCTTGCCACCCCGCTGCAGAGCATCACCCCCCAGTACTCCCTTAGCCCCCCACAGTATACCTTGAGACCCCCCCGCTGCAGAGTATCATCCCGCAGTACATCTTGAGGCCCCACCGCTGCAGAGCATCCTCCCGCAGTACACCTTGAGGCCCCCCGCTGCAGATTTCATCATCCGGCCATTTATACTGAGGCCCCCCGCTGCAAGTATCCCCCGCAGCCTTACAACCTTGAGGCCCCCGCTTGCAGAGCATCACCCCGCAGTACACCTTGAGGCCCCCCGCTGCAGAGCATCTTCCCGCAGTACACCTTGAGGCCCCAACGCTGCAGAGCATCATCCCCAGTACCCCTTTGAGGCCCCCACGCTGCAGAGTATCACCCCCAGTTTACATCACTTGAGCCCCCCCGCTGCAGAGTATCATCCCGCAGTAAATCTTGAGGCCCCACCGCTGCAGAGCATCCTCCCGCAGTACACCTTGAGGCCCCACCGCTGCAGAGCATCCTCCCGCAGTACACCTTGAGGCCCCACCGCTGCAGAGCATCCTCCCGCAGTACACCTTGAGGCCCCCGCTGCAGCGCATCCTCCCGCTGTACACCTTGAGGCCCCACCGCTGCAGAGCATCACCCCGCAGTACACCCTGAGACCCCAATCCTCCCTGTAGTGCTTATCTAGTGCTACAACCAGAACAAAACCTCCACTTCTATTAAGAGGCTTCTCCTCTGCACTAACAACCTGAAAATAACGCTTTCCGGCAGACTGACTCCGCCCACCCCAGAGGCAGATCACGTGGTTATGACGTCACGAGAGGTGCTTCAGCCACTGGGACATCGCTTCTATCCCGCCCCCCGTGCCCTACACCCGGCGGCTGACGTCATTGACGGAAGTTATTTCTTGGCACAGTCGGCGTTAGTTTATGCCAGAAGGTAAGTGATGCCAATAGGTGGGCGGGGTTTATGTAATAGTGTGGGTGACTTCTGCGATCATTGGAGGAGGAGTCTGAGCTGGGTCCGCACTGATCACAAGTTGACAACCGCAATTTTTTATTTTTTTTTTTATTTATTATAAGGGACAGTCCCCTTTTCCGTGCTGGAGCTGCCCTTACACTGTCAGTAGTGAGAACCTCCACGTGTAACTCTGGAGCAGCACAGTGCAGTCCTGTCACTTAAAAGGATTCTCCACCTCAGTTTTCTTTTTTTAATATCCACCTACTTGTGTCAGTTTAAAATTAAAAACTGGTTTTCTCGCCTTCATTTCAGCACTTCCTCCAATCTTCTGTTTACCATGATTCTTTTTCAGAGACGTTACAGCTGCAGCAGCTGATTGGCTGCAGCAGTCACATGCCCCTGCCTGTCTGCAGCCTGTGGACAGCTGACCCCAGACCAGTGACATTCCCATTTGTAAAGTAAAGAGAATAATGGAGAGAGTGAGGACGGTGCAGCAGAGCTAGAATGGAGGGGAGTTAGGTTTGTCCCTTAAATGGGCACTAGGAAGCTGATATAAAAAACTGAAGTGCACGACTCCTTTAACACTGACAATTCTAGATAGTAGGGGTTGTCCACTTCATCAAAATGACATTTAAAGGGGTTGTCTAACTACAAGGATTGTTTTTTATGTTAAAGATCTTGCAAAAACAAGTCACTTTGCAATATATGTCCATTAAAAGTATCCTACCTATTCTGAGATGTCCCCTCTTGTATGAGCTGCATCAGTTCCTTAGCTTGCTATAGCTACAGACCTGTTCACTCTCTCATGATAGGCTGCCAGCACTGGTTGCTATAGCTACAGACCTGGCTTCTACTATATTGATTCATCTCACCTCAGTCGTGTTTTTTTGGTTTCACTTTGAATTCAGGGGCGTGTTTACTGGTTTCTACTAGGCTGCAGTAGAAGCCAGGTCTGTAGCCATAGCAACCAGTGCTGCCAGCCTATCAAGAGAGATCAAACCGATCTCTAGCTATAGCGACCTGAGGAGCTGATGCAGCCCATACAAGAGGGAATATCTCATAATAGGTATGATATTGTTAATGGATATATATTGCATAGTGACTCGTTTTTGCAAGATCTTTAATATAAAAAAACAATCCCTGTAGTGAGACAACCCCTTTAAATGTCATTTTGATGAAGTGAACAACCCCTACTATCTAGAATTGTCAGTGTTAAAGGAGTCGTGCACTTCAGTTTTTTATAAAAAACCCCATTGAAATCAATGGATGACTAATCTTTCCATTTTTCTTATTACAAAGTGGAATAGAACAACGAAAAGCCAAACTGGGCCTAAGGCTATGTTCACACGGCGTGTTAGATCCATTTTTAAATGCATGTTTGGATCCATCTATCGAACCTAAACGGACCCAAAAACGCATCTAACAACGAGCAGTGTGATTTACATTGCTTTCAACGTAAAACGCGCATCTGCATTCAGATCGCGATGCCTGTTTACTTGCGTCTTTCTGATGCATCTTTTGGATCCGTTCTAAGAATTGTCATATCCATTCTTGATCAGTTTAACACAGCAGGAGCCCTGTTTTAAACTATAGGGTGCATTCCTGCTGCAGCCAAACACGCATCTAAACCATAGTTGCCAACTTTTGAAAATGAAAAAGCTGGAGATATTAGTGGGCGGCGCGCGTAGCAAAAAAGTGCATGGTCACGTCCATCTTGACGGTATGCCACGCCCCTTCAAAAAGCCACACCCACTCCACCTAACTGCATAACGGCTTTGGAAGAAAGCCAGGTAGTAGCCCCCCATAACCAGGTAGTGCCCCTTACAGGCAGGTAGGTGCCCCCTTGTAGCCAAATAGATGCCCTCTCTGTAGCCAGGTAGAGCCAAATTTGTAGACAGGTAGATGCCCCCCTTAGTTAGCCAGGTAGATGCCCCCCATTGTTTGCCAGGTAGATGCCCCCCATTGTTGGCCAGGTAGTGCCCCCAGTGTTTGCCAGGTAGATGCCCCCATTGTTTGCCAGGTAGTGCCCCATTGTTGGCCAGGTAGATGCCCCATTGCTTTCCAGGTAGTGCCCCCTCTGTTGCCAGGTAGATGCCCCATTGTTTGCCAGGTAGTGCCCCTCTGTAGCCAGGTAGATGCCCCCTTTGTTAGCCAGGTAGTGCCACCCATGCACCCCATTGTTAGCAGGTAGTGCCTCCATGTTGCCAGGTAGTGCCCCCCATTGTTAGCCAGGTAGTGCCCCTCTGTTGCCAGGTAGTGCCCCCTTGTTGCCAGGTAGTGCCCCCATTGTAGCCAGGTAGTAGCCCCCATTAGTAGCCAGGTAGTACCCCTTTAGTAGCCAGGTAGTGCCCCATTGTGCCAGGTAGTGCCTCCATTGTTGCAGGTAGTGCCCCATTGTAGCCAGGTAGTGCCCCATTGTAGCCAGGTAGTGCCCCATTGTTAGCCAGGTAGTGCCCCCCATTGTTAGCCAGGTAGTGCCCTCTGTTGCCAGGTATGCCCCATTGTTGCCAGGTATTGCCCCAATTGTAGCCAGGTAGTCCCCCCATTGTAGCAGACAGTGCCCCCCTAAAACTAATAAAAATAAATAATAAAATCCACTTACCTGACCAGGCTCCTGCAGAGCGGCCTGCTCCTGGACCATCTCCTCAGCAGTGTCACAGGGGAAGTGAGTACAGCCGCGGTCACTTCCCCTGTGACGCTGACCTGTATGTACGGCGCCCAGCGGCGCCGGACATACAGGGGGAGGAGGCAGGAGGGAGCGATCCCTTCTGCCTCCTCCCTGCTCAGCGAGGTTCCGGGCGGGTGAAGCGGGCGCAACGCCTGTGGGAACGGACCGGCGGCGCCCCAGTAGCGCACCAGCGCTACTCCGGCGCCGGGTCCTTTAAAAACGGCCGGGGCGGAGGAATGCCAACACCCCCGGGAGGGCGGGGGGGGACCCCAAATAGCGGGACCCCCCCCGCCAAAAACAGGAGGATAACCGCAATCGTGTCCGTATTAGAGTGCAAATGCACGCCGAAATTACGCCGTGTGAACATACCCTTAGATATTGCAGCGCACCATTCCTCTGTCCGATCAGCGCCCCTTGACTGATGACTGCTTGCGTAGCTGCCATGTTACTGCTCCCGTTACTTCCTGTTTGTGATGTCACTGGGAGTGTGGCAGGGTATGGTGACTGCTATATAATGCATAGCAGTACAGTCACGTACTGCTGTTTATTGTGCCGGCGATCAAATGATCGCTAAGTGTTATCCCTTATGTGGACAAGTGTAAAAAATACAAAACATCCATACACTGCCCTTTCCCCATTAAAAATGCCAATTACCCCAAAAAATATTAAAAGTAAAAAAAGTACACATATTTGGTATCACCTCGTGTGTAATGATCTAGCCTATAAAGCTGTCTCTTTATTTAAACTGCAGGCTGAATGCTGTAAAAATATATAAATAATATATATATACAGGCAGTCCCCGGGTTACAAACAGGATAGGGACTGTAGGTTCGTTCTTAAGTTGAAATTGTATGTAAGTCGAAACAGGTATAGTTATTAAATGTAATTAATTTTTTTTCCAGTTTTGGATCGTGCAGGGAACAGTTTTTACATTTGTTTGGCTCTCTGTGCCCTTTTTTAGAAGATTTCACCTAACGTTCTGTATCTCATGTGCAGCTGCGGCATGCTGGCACTTGGTTATCATGGGGCGTGACTCGGTGTTAAATGTCAGCCATGCCCGATAAGTCTCCGTTTGTAACTAGGGGACGTATGGAAGTCAGAACGATGTAAGTCGGGGACTGCCTGTATATATATATTGGGTATCACTGTAATCGTATCACACTACAGAGTAAAACTGACATGTCATTTATACTGCACAGTGAACACTGTAAAATCTAAAAAAAATACTACCCGGGTTGCTGTATTTTCTTCATTCTGCCTCCTAAAGAAGCCTATTAAAACGATCAAAAAGTCACGTCCCCCCAAAATTATTAACAATGAAAAATGTCAACTCATACAACAAAAAACAAGCACCTACACAGCTCCGTAGTCGGAAAAAAAAATTATGGCTATCAAACTATGGCGATGCAAAACATTTTTTTTTAAATGAATGTGTTTTTATTATGTAAAAGCAATAAACCATAAAAAGAAATACAGGCAGTCCCCGGGTTACAAACAGGATAGGGGCTGTAGGTCTGTTCTTAAGTTGAAATTGTATGTAAGTCGGAACAGGTAGATTTATTAAATGTAATTAAATTTGTTTCCAGTTTTGGATTCTGCAGGGAACAGTTTTTACATTTGTTTTGCTGTCTGTGCCTTTTTTAGAAGATTTTACCTAACTTTCTGTATCTCATGTGCAGCTGTGGCATGCTGGCACTTGGTTATCATGGGGTATGACTCAGTGTTGAATGTCAGCCACGCCCCATAAGTCTCCGTTTGTAACTAGGGGACGTATGTAAGTCGGAACGATGTAAGTCGGGGACTGCCTGTATAGATTTGGTATCACTGTTATCATATTGACCTCTGTAAAGGATATAAAAAAAACGTACCAGGATTGCTGTATTTTGTTCATCCCGCCTCCCAAAATGCTTGATAAAAAGCGATCAACGTGAACCCCAAAATGGTACCAATGAAAATGTCAACTCATCCCGCAAAAAACAAGCCCTTAATCATCTCCATATACAGAAAAATAAAAAAGTTATGGCTGTCAGACTATGACCACATAAAAATGCAATTTTTTATAAAAGCATTGTATTGTGTAAAAGTAGAAAAAACATAAAAAATATATAAAATGTATATCCTGGTCATTGTACCGACCGCATAGTGAAGTTATCCTGTCATTTATATGCAAGATGTAAATAGAGTGTGTATATTGTTCATAAAGATTAAAGGGGTGTTATCGTTTTATTAAATGGTCTTCAGAATAAGGGGACAGTGAAAACAAGCAACTTTGCAATTGGATGTCATTAGCAAAGCTGCCTTGTTCTCAGTGTCCCTTATCTTGTGTTTTTATTTACACTGATATCCAGTGCGGGTCTAATCCCTCCTGATCCCTCCTCCTTGCATTTCACTAGCTGAGAGCTCATTTACATTCTGTACAGCCCCTGGGTCCATTCACAGAGCTATGTGTCTGACAGAGTTAGGGGCCGTAGCATTTTTTCTGTCTCCACACCTAGCAGAAACAGACTGCAGCAGATTGTACAATGAGAAAACATGACAGTTTTGACCCTGTGCCTAACTCTCCTGCATACACGCAGATCTGTGCCCTTCTTAGAAAGCTGTAATACATCTCCAGCTGTGAGATCAGTGCTCAGATTAGATTGAATGCAGCCTGTGGTATGTATACAGCTCTTATAAAATAAGACTGATAGGGAGAGACACAGTGATATGTGGACTCAGAGAGGAGGGGGGGGAGTCTCAGGCCAGCAGTGAAGGGGGGATGATGTCATCCAGCTGGGAGGGGAAGAAACGCCCCTGCATTCACAGAGTTGAGAAGCTCAGAGCAGTGTGAATGAGCCGAAGTAAGGAAGCGATACATCCCCTTTAAGCATGAAGGGAACGTGAAGGTGCTTCCAAGAAAAATTCTAGTGTTGTGGGGAATGTGACCTTTCTTGGGAGCTGGATAGGCTGTTCAGTGTACAGGAAAGCTGGGTGATGCCACATTCCCCGCAGCAATCAGAGTTACAATGATGGATAGCTGTGTATCTGCTGTGGAAAATGTGCTGGACATACATAGAAATATATAAACCAAATTTTATATATATATATATATATATATTTATTTATTTATTTATTTATTTGTACATGTATTATATAAGTTATGGGATGAGGAATGAATACCTTTTTACCATGTTACAAACTGATTGGTGCAGTGTACTATACAAAGCCACAGGCAACCACAAAGTGAACTGGAACTGAGATGCAGGGGCATGAGGTGTACATGTCTGAGAATGATTAAGTAAAGGTGTACAGGGCAAGACTGAACAGTGCTTGGAGGATTAGGCGGCGGGTGCAGGGAAGTCCTAGATTGCAAAATACTGACCCTCCTACAACCAGGAAGTTTCACAAGTCTTAGATGAATAAGACTAGGTCCACACAGCTTTGGACAAAACCCGTCGGAAAGTCAACCATTTTTTTCCGATGCACGACCGCGGTTTTTGTCACTGTATTTGGAAAAGCTGCGGTCGTTTCTCGTTTCTTTTGCCGTCGGGTCATACAATTGATTGACAAAACGAAAAATACGGATTATACAACATGCTCCTAAATCCACCGGCACCAGATAAAGATCTTAAAAAAGACGACCTGTGTGGACTACAGTATACGTTGTATGGGGTGGCACTCGATACCAGTAATCAGTGATGTGGTGCTGGTCAAAGTAGGTGAATATAATTTCACCCACAGTCATCAAGAGAAGATAATTGACCGCACACAAAAGAGTAATGCAAAACAGTGTTGATTTTATTATATCAACAGGCTCCAAGAATTATGTACAAAATCCGTGACTTAGTTATGACGTTTCGGTCAGTTTAGACCTTTATCAAATAGTCACAATCCTGAAAGAGGTAGAGAAGATGAAGTAAAGGGCCGTAGCCCTACAGAAAAGGAGCCTCCTTTTCTGTAGGGCTACGGCCTTTTACTTCATCTTCTCTACCTCTTTCAGGATTGTGACTATTTGATAAAGGTCTAAACTGACCGAAACGTCATAACTAAGTCACAGATTTTGTATATAATTCTTGGAGCCTGTGGATATAATAAAATCAACACTGTTTGCATTACTCTTTTGTGTGCGGTCAATTATCTTCTCTTGTGTGGACTACAGGTCGTTTTGTCTATTAAAGTCTATACTTTAAAAGGTTGGATTTTCAGTGGTTCCACAATACTAAATCCGCCAAAAATTCGACAGTTTTTGTGCTGTGTGGAAAAGAAAAGTAACACATGAAGGTAGTGGAATATCTATACTTTACTTTTCTATATAAATGCTGTTTATAGTGTTCTCTGAAACCATTAGGCCCGGTTCACACGTTTTATTCAAGCCGTAATTGCGGGACGGATTTCGCCCGCAATTATGGCTTGAATAAGGGGCGAGGGCGGGGACGCAGCTCTCCGGCCCCATAGACTTTCATTATCCATGGCGTGTATCCCGCCGGGATAATGAACATGTCACTTTCTCCCCCCTCGGCATATTCGCCGAGCGGGGAGGAGAGACGGAATCCATAGTTCTCTATGAGAACTGTGCATTACCGTAATGCCTGGGACGGATTTCAGCCGTACTGCAGCGCAAATACAGCGCGCAGTATGGCTGGAATGAGTCCCAGAATAAGCCGTGGGAACGGCCCCTAAGGCTGGAATCCGTGCCCAAAATAAGCCGTGTGAACGGCCCTTTAAACCCCCAGATAAACCCTTTAACGTTTACTTTATAAGGCTATTCGTAAAATTCTGGAACTAGAAACAAATCCTATCTTTATTCATCCTTGGATAAGGTTTCGTTGCATGTGTTTTCACACTGCCAACTGGGAAAAGTGCTGATTCTTTACACTTTCAGGTGTGCGCACCTCCTGTGTACGAAGGAACCTACGTGAATTGCGTTTTAAAGCGTAGATATAGAAAGTGATTATTCATGGTGACTGGTAACTTAAATACGTTCCAGGGGACGGGGGAGGGATCAAGCTTTTCACTTAAAGTACCTTGTCATCTGTCTTTGTAATTTGACTACTGGAGAGTCGTCTGTCGGGAGTGCAGCTGAACCTTGCTTGTACTGTAATTCACGGGTAAGAGTGAGCTGCGTTGTGGGGTTTATTGTAGTCTATTGTAGCTTATTTCATAAAGACTAAAATATCTAGGAATGTTATAAAGCAGTTAGGGCTGTATTTACCACTAGGACATCGCCTTTGGGACGGTCAGCACCAGCTAGTTCTGTTTATAGGGGGTTTTTTTTTAACCACGTGCTGAACTTTCCTATTAAAACTGCTGTCTTTTTGGGGGGAAGGGAGACTGTGTTGGTACTTCCTCAGCAATGTGTCTGTCAGATCTGTTATTGAAACCTGGCAAATGAGCATTAAACTAGCCTAACTCTTATCTTGATGACTCCCAATATATTCCCCCAAATACTGAGTCCAAGAAGCCAAGAGCTGCATTCAAAGTGGACATCCGTTAGCCTGATCACCAGTATATGCGAGACTGTTGGAGAGGGCAGAACAGGCTAAGAGGGCTTTCACACAGTGCAGTTTTGGTGCAGTTTTAACTGCGCTCTAATTAAACTGCCTTTATAACCAGCAAGCTTCTTTCAGTTGTCTAAATTATTCAGAAATGTGTTTCAAGTAAGTAATCAATTACTGTCTGAAGTCTTGTGGATTACAAACACACTAATTGATTACTCACTTTCCAAACAGTTTAGATAAGTGAAAGAAGCTTGTTGGTAATAAAGGCAGTTTAATTAGAGCACAGTTAAAACTGCACCAAAATTGTGCTGTGTGAAAGCACCCTAACCCAGGGTTCTGGCCATGCCACCAGGTTGCTATTCAATATACAATACAATTTAGATCCAAGTCATTAATATTTTTCTGAAATTGTAATGATGCATTGAAAATCTTCACATCAGGGACATATAAATCACTTTAATAATAATAATAATAATCTTTATTTATATAGCGCCAACATATTCCGCAGCACTTTACAATATAGAGGGAATAAGCACAGACAAACCAGACATTACATTATAAAAAAGCTACTGACAAATGAGACACGAGGTGTGAGGGCCCTGCTCGCAAGAGCTTACAATCTATTAGGGTGTATGGGTGAAACAAAGGCTGACAAGTGCTTGGTTTACAATGGACCAGCCATGTTACATAAATATGGGGTAGTATACATAAAAAGTGGATGAACCTGCCATCCCAAACATACATCTATATACAGATAAGTGCCTGTGGGTGCCAAAGTGCAGGAAGTGACGAATCTGTGACAGAATTTAGGGGGTTAACAATTAGGGATCTTGATAGGCTAGTCTAAGAAGATGAGTTTTCAGAACGCCCTTAAAACTGTGAGGGTTGTGAGTGTGCCTGATTACATGGGGTAACATGTTCCAGAGAACTGGTGCAATACGTGCAAAATCTTGGAGACGGGCATGGGAGGTTCGGATGAGTGAGGTGTTTAATCTTAGATCAGTAGCAGAGCGGAGAGTCCGGGTTGGGTGGTAGACAGAGATGAGGGAGGAGATGTCGGGGGGTGCAGCGCTGTGGAGAGCTTTATGTGTGAGAGTGATTAGTTTATGTTGTATTCTATACTGAATAGGTAGCCAGTGCAGAGACTGACACAGGGTAGAGGCATCAGTATAGCGGCTGGAAAGAAAGACAAGCCTGGCTGCTGCATTCAGGACAGATTGGAGAGGGGAGAGTTTACAAAGAGGGAGACCAACAAGTAGGGAGTTACAGTAGTCAAGACGAGAAAGAATAAGAGCAACAATGAGAGTTTGGGCTGTTTCCACAGTGAGAAAAGGATAAATGTATCCTTTATTCCTTGTGGTTTTTGATACAGTCCAACCATCAGCTTTATAGCAGCTGGTGTAGCCTTAGGGCAAGTCCCTTCTGCACGGGTTTTCCGCCTGGCGTTTTTTCTGCCCGCGGGCCACTCAAAAGCCATTGAGCATGTTCATTCTTCTGTCCGGTTTCCGGATGGAATATGAACACCTCAATGGGAGGGGCGAGGGTCCTTCTCCGCTCATCGCGGAGAAAAGTCACCCCCCCCCCACGGCCGAGGGGACGGCCGCAAAACCGGACAAATACCGGCCGGGTAAACCGACATGGCAACATATTTATACATGTATCAATTTATCAAGATTTCATAATATTAAAAATGTATAATATTAAAAACAACAATTAGGGTAGGTACCGGAGGAAGCACTTTTTAAGTGGATTTCTTTAACTATTTTTCTATCATCTTTATACTTACGAGCTTTTTTACTTTTTTTTTTACGCACAATTTTTTTTTAACCAAACACTAAACTACTGTCTCTATTTACAGTCTGATTTCGACAGTTTTCAAATCTGAAAAACGTCAAAAATTGACTGAAAACCCCTGTCGTGTAGACATAACCTAATGGAAAATCAGCTTTGTTGTTCACACAACGCTGATTTTCCTGATTGGCGATTTCTTATCAGCGCTGAAAATTTTCAGCACTGAAAAAGAACTGACATGTCAATTCTGGAAGCAGATACAGCGCTGAATCCTCACCTCACATTATAGTATGTAGGAGGCTGAAAATCTGCCTCTGAAAATCAGCATCAAATCCTCGTCTGAAATCCGCATGTACAGAATGTACAAAAGAATTTAAAACAATTTTTTTTTACCCAACACTAAACTACCCTATCCCTTGAGTGGGGCATCAGAGAAAGACATTCCAACTACACTCTTCATTTAAGCCTTTTATCACTAGGGACTAAACTGGTTAATCCAAAAAAGAATTCAGCGCTGTATCCGCTTCCAGAATTGACATGTCAATTATTTTTCAGCACTGAAAATTTTCAGCGCTGATAAGAAGTCACCAATCAGGAAAATCAGCGTTGTGTGAACAACAAAGCTGATTTTCATTAGGGTATGTCGACACAACATGAGTTTTCAGTCGATTTTTTACATGTTTTTCAGATTTGAAAACTGTCGAAATCAGACTGTAAATCCATCCCCATAGACCTCGATAGAAAAGTCAGAGCAGAAGGCTACACAACTCAGATTTTCTTGGGGATCGTCTTTCAAATTCAAAAACCATGTCAACAAAAGGTGAAAAATGTAATGTTTAAGGCTGAAAATATGGTAAATGAGTTCTGGCACGGATTTTTCTTATTCAAACGAGCTTTATTGAAATCGAAAAGGAGATATAAGAACATTCACATGAGATAAACATAACAGATATGCCTTCTTCAAAACACAGCGAAAGTATGAAGTAGAAGTTAAGTTGTCAGAGTTATTGACCAACAAGAGAAAGCAGTATAAAGACATAAAGTCCATGTGATACAGCGTGGTTGTCAACATTTAAAAAATATGCAATGAGAAACACAGAGTGACCAGGGTCACTGAGAGTCTAAGCCGTCAAAAATTCTCAGCTGTGATTTGGAAGAGAAACATCCCCTTCACTTTTGCGGTACCAAGTAGAGTACAAAGTCAAAACCTCAAACAATAAAATTCAAACAGAAACATTTTAACCGAGGGAACGGTGGCCGACCTCTTGATTCTTTTGCCGTTCATACATCTACCGTCCTGTAAAAGAGCAAGTGCTAAGGCTATAGGAACATACAGAGATTACCTCAACAGGAGGACCGGTATAGGTCTGTGTGACAGAACTCAAGCCAGCTCCCCCAAACCTGGAGATGTCTCGTTGCTAACTGGAGAGAGTCATTTCGTAACTCCTCCATCCGTTGCAGGGTATGGACCTCCCTTAACCAAGAAGTAATAGTCGGTTCTGAAGTAGACAGCCATAATCGTGGGATAACCATTTTCGCAGCTAGGATTAGGAATGCGAGTAAATGGGTTCTGAAGGTGGGGGTCGGGAGGGGGACCCGGAAGAGCAGGAGGGCAGCAGGGTCATTTGAGACTCTTATCCCAGTAATGGAATGTATGAGGTCCAAAACCTTAAGCCAAAAGGGTTGGACCCTCGAGCATCCCCACCAAATATGGGACATTGTACCAATGGCTGAATGACAGCGCCAGCAAACAGCTGAGGACCCAGGGTACATGGAGTGCAGCAGAGCCGGGACCCTATACCAGCGTGTGATAATTTTATAGTTTAGCTCCTGAGCTTTAACGGAAACAGATGATTTATGAGCTAAATGAAAGGCCCTCTCCCAGTCCTCTACACCAAAAGTCCTCCCAAGTTCCCTCTCCCAGCCCCCCTGGAAAGGGAAGCCCTGAGCCCCATCCGGCTGTAACATACTGTACATCCTCGAGAGCGAGCGCCTCCCTGTAGGACGCCGCAAACACCACTCCTCAAAGAGCGAAAGGGACCTATGTAGCTCTAGCGGAGTCCTAAGAGCATTATATAGACTTCGTAGTTGGTAATAATGTAGACTAGACAATGTCGTCATTGTAGAGTCACCTGCTATCTCTTGGTAGGGTCTAAGGGATCCCCCTGAGAGGACGTTTCCAAAAACAGTGGAAGTTGGATCTCTACCCAGTAGCTTGGTCAGGGCCTCAGGTACAGAGTTTAGGATGGCCGGGTTGCCTCCTATAGGCGTAAGAGGACCTCCTGGTCGAAGCAGAGTCATTCTGGAAGGAAACGCTCTACAAACTAAAATAGAAGTACGGGTCACCAATGGGACCTGACATAGGAGCTTTCTTGGCATATGGGAAGTTGGCAGCCACGGAAGTGCCGCCACCGGAGCCCCATACATCGAAGTCTCAAGCTGGACCCAGAGCTTCGAAGGGGTGTTGTGGAAAGAGTCTAATACTCGGACCATGGTTGCTGCCAGGTAATAGGCTTGGATGTCCGGGAGGGCTAAGCCGCCGTCTGCTTTGGGTCTAGTAAGGATCGAAAATGCTAGCCTGGGGTGTTTCTGGGCCCAGACAAAATTTAAAATCAGTTTGCGTAGAGCCGCAAGAAAGGTCTTGGGGAGTAAAATAGGGATGGCTTGAAACAGGTATAGTAGGCGAGGAAGGACGTTCATCTTCACAATATTGATACGCCCAATCCAGCTGAAATCCTTCCTGTCCCACCTCAGCAAATCACGACTGAGAATACTGAGCATTGGTGCAAAATTAAGCTCGAAAGTTTTCTCCAGGCGTGCAGGGATATGAATCCCAAGGTATTAGAAAGACGTAGTGGTCCATGAGAAGGGAAAGGTGGACCCCAGCTGTTTCAACGCGCCCTCAGACATATTCAGTCCCAATGCTACACTTTTGGTCATATTGATTTTGTGTTGGCTAAGGGAGCCATACTCCTGCAAAACCCTAAGCACCGCAGGCAACGACTCCAGGGGCCTTGAAAGATAAAGTAGCAGATCGTCTGCAAAAGCAGAACATTTGACCTGTTTGCCCGCAATGCATATTCCACCAATAGAGTCGTCTGCCCTAAGCGCCTGCAGGAGGTGTTCCATCACCAGAATATAAAGTAGAGGAGATAAAGGGCATCCCTGCCTGGTACCATTACCTATCACAAAGGGGGAGGAAAGCAAACCATTGACCCGAATTTGTGCCCTTGGAGAATGGTAAAGGGCTAGGATACGGTTCATCATCGCCGGTCCCAGTCCCAGGTCCTCAAGAACTCACATCAAGAAAGACCAATCTACACGATCAAAAGCCTTAACGGCATCTAGCGACAATAATACTCAGCGACGGTGTCTGGAGTTGACATATTGAAGAAGGGTAAAGGATATTAGGGTGTTATCCCTCGCCTCTCTGGAGGGAACAAACCCAACCTGATCCAAGTGGACTAGGGAATCCAAGAGCGGACTAAGTCGTAAGGCGATCAGCTTAGCAAAAAGTTTCGCGTCTGTGTTTATGAGGGAAATGGGACGATAACTCGGGCAAAGAGTTGGGTCCTTGCCCTCTTTTGGGATTACCGTGATGTATGCTTGCAGAAAAGTGGGGCCAAAATTGGATCCCCGGGATACTTCGTTAAAAGCTGCCAAAAGATGAGGGGAGAGGTCATCCACTAGGGTTTTATAGAAGATGGCGGTGTAACCATCAGGGCCTGGGCTTTTCCCCGATGGAAGAGAAGAAATAGCTCTCCTAAGTTCCTCAGGGTCAAACGGCTCCTCCAGAGAGGCTTGGGACTGTGGGTCCAGGGGGGGCAAGGCCGTCTTAGAAAGATAGGTCTCCAAGACAGCCCGAGAATCCTGCTGTCCCAAGAGACTCGCGGTGGAGAGAGGTTATATAAATCTGAGTAGTACGCATGAAATTCTTTTAGGATGTCCCTAGTTAGATGTAGTAAGCGACCATTCGAGCTCTTAATGGAAGGGATAAAAAAAGAGCCCCTTTTGTCACGTAAGGCACGAGCCAAGCATTTGCCAGGCTTATTGCTCCAAGTGTAAAACGAACTGGAGCAAAGCTGGCGATAACGCTTATGCCTGTGGTCCATTAGTCGTAGAATGTCATGACGTGTGCGTGTAAGGTCTCTGAGATCTGACTCCGCGCCAGAGGACTTATGTTTCGATTCAAGTCGAGCCAGCTCCTGCATAAGCGATTGTAATTTGTATGACTTTTCTCTTTTGATTCTAGCCCCATGTTTTATAAGGATGCCACGTAGTACACACTTAAGTGCCTCCCATTTAAGCTGGGGGGCAGTAGTATCGGAGGAGTGTGTGAGGTGAAACGACTCAATTGAATTTTTCAGTTCCTGGAGGCAGACGGAGTCAGAAAGGAGAGATTCATTTAATTTCCAGGAAAAAGATGGTTTGTTGATATGTGGGAGAACAAGATCACAATGTACTGCGGCATGGTCTGAATGAAGAATGTTTCCAATATCCGCACGAGAGACCCGCGGTAGTAGAGAGTGGGCAGGGAGTATATAGTCTATTCAGCTATATGAGCTATGTGGGTGGGAGAAAAAGGTATAATCTCGGTCGTCCGGATGAAGAAGCCGCCAGACGTCCACTATTTGCATGTCGTGCAAGAGCTTCCGAATCTTGTTCAGCGAACTCATCGGCATAGCAGAGCGGCCACCCGATGTGTCCAGTAGCGGGTTCAAGGCTAGGTTAAGATCGCCACATAAGATGAGTTGACCCTGCACGAAACTGGTGAGAGTGTCTAACGTCTTGGTGAGAAAAGAGAGAAGGCCAGTATTGGGAGCATAAATGTTTGCGATCGTGTAGATATGGTCCTGGATTCTACATTTAATAAATAGGAAACGGGCGTCCTTATCTGGAAGCACCTCTAGAACCTGGACCGGTAGCGACTTGTGAAAAAATATTGCCACCCCCTTCGTCATAGCAATTGAATTACTGCTATGGTACCAGGCAGGGAAGTACCTGTTGCGGAAGCCTTGAATGTGCGGGCTCAAAAGATGAGTCTCCTGGATACAGACAATATGCGATCTCTGTTTGTGGAGCTGGTAGAGAATTTGTGCGCGCTTCTCGGGGACATTAAATCCCTTGACGTTAAGGGATGTTACTCTAATACTAGCCATTAGGTGGCATGACAAAGGACCCTAAGTGGGTGTACCCGAGAAGGGCGCACTTAGCAAAGTGAGAGGTCGGCCTGGAGGGGTGAGTGGGAGTAAAGTAAAAGAACAGTACAACAATCCGGAAGAAAGGCCTACAAAAGACAGGCCAACACCAAACAAAAAGCAGATACTTGACTGCTAAGGCCAAAATGTTTAGAAGACAGGCCAGTGGTCTCAGGGGGCGTGTAGAGACACCAGCACATAATTGTAAACACATGTATGAGAAGGAAAAAGTCAATATGCTATTGGAGACGTCACAGGGATGGGAAATTATTATGAGTTATGGGCGGAAAGAGGGTCGAGGCGGCTCCCCAACTAGCCAAGGCTGGTGGAACCAGTCCTGTCTCTCAGCCACTCCCTCAGTCAGAGCCCGAACCCAACTCCGATGGTCATCAGATATAGGTTTGAGTTAAGACAGGCCAGTGGGAGAAGGGACTAGCAACATCCTGCATGCAATCCAGAGGGCGCCAGAGGGAAGTGAGGCGGGGGGGGGAGGGGGAGAGAGGAAGAGGGAAAATAAGAAGAGGGAAGGGAGGGGTGAAAGAGAGGAGAGAAGAGAGAGGAGGGAAGAGAGAAAAATAAAAAAGGAAAAAAAAGGGGAGAAAGGGGCGGGAGAGAAGAGAGAAATGGGGAGGGAAGGGAGTCAAGAATAGCCAGCACACAGGTATGATGGTCAAAGGCAATTGCAGGCAGACAAAGGCACATGACTAGGTGTTTTAAGAACTATCTCACGAACCCATAGTCCCGTAAGTCAGCGGTGTGGATGTCTCTTAGGCGGGGAGGATCCTGGACTGCTCTGTCGGCGTCGGGAGCGCTTGGGTTTCGGTGAGGTGGCCGCAGACGTGGCTGGGCAGTCCTGTTTGTTCCCCGGGCCGTCCTGGAGAGAGTTCGGTTCCATTTTTAGTATGGCTTCCCAGTCAGGTAAGGCCATCTCGGGGAGATTAAGTGCCGCTAGGAAGGCCGGTAGGTCTGAAGGGGAGCGGAGCTGTAAAGACTTGTCCCTATAGCGGACTTGGATGGAGAAGGGGAAGCCCCAACGGTAGGGGATGCTCCTCTCTTGTAAGACCTTCAGCAGGGGTCTGACCGAGGCTCGAAGGCGGAGGGTCCTTCTGGAGAGATCAGGAAACAGGCCCAGTTGTATGCCTTTATATTTGACACTTTGCATGAGCCGAGCCTTCCGCATAATCTCTTCCTTGAGTGCGTACCGATGGACCCTACAGATGATGTCCCTGGGCCGTGCAGGGTCCTGACTTTGAGGGCGGAGCGCCCTATGTGCCCGGTCAAACTCAATGTCGGTCTCTTCAGGCTTGCCAAGAATGTAATTGAATGCTTTTGTAAGAGTGGGAATCAGTTCACCAGTTTTAATAGATTCTGGCAGACCCCTAATCCTAATATTGTTCCTCCTGCTACGGTTTTCCAGATCGTCCATGTGGTTCACCAACTGGACAAAGCGATCTTGTTGTTCGACCATGGATGCTTGTAAGGAGGCTATAGCGGAGTTTGTAGATGTTTGGTTATCCTCCACTTGTTGCATCCTCTCCTGAAGAGAATTGACTTCGGTCTGGACAGGTATCAGATCTTGTTTCCATGAGTGTCGGAGATCTTTAGCCATCTGGAGGATGTCCTGCTTGGAGGGGATTAGGGATAGGAGCGCCCTCAGCTCTGGGTGAGCTGACAAGGTGTGCAGCGCTTCCTCATGAGAGAGCAGTTCCGGTGGTTGTGAAGCGGGGTAAAGATCCCTTGAGCCAGGGGACGGGGCCCCAAACACGAATGAGGTGCCTGTAGCTTGCCAGTTAGGGCCATCACCCCAAGTGGGGGAGTTTGAGTGTGATCTCCAGGGCGAGCTCTGCTGAGGTGGGGGGAGAGCCCGGGCCAGATCCCCTCTGTTATGATCCGGTGAGGGTGAGAAGCGGACAGAGCTCTGGGTGGTAGGAGGGTGCAGAGTCTCCCTGGATGTTATTTGCTGAGATCTAGGGCTGGCTGGCAGATTTCTGGGAGAGAGCATTTGTTGGGCGTGTTGGAGAGGGCTCACTACCATTGCCCCAGGGCCTGTAGATTGCAACGGTGAGACAGCAGTGGAAAAAGCTGAGTGTTCCACTGTGAAGGATCCCTGGCACTGTCCCTGCAGGGGAGATTCAGGGGCTGCCACATGCCACCGCTTTATTGGAGCGGGCGCCACAAGGCTGCTGGACTCCTTTAGGAGAGGCTGACACTCTGGGCTTGCTGTTAAGGGGCATAAGATTTCCTGAGCCCTTATGCACCCCCCTGTGCGCTGTAGGTCCTCCGGTTCACGCACCATGGAGGCGGGAAGGTCAAGGGAGGAACTAGCCACCTCAACAGGGCAGGGCAAAGATTCATACCGGTTGTGGTCCGGAGCGTGGACCACAGCGCTGATCCTCCCGTCGGCCTCAGCATCCATCACCACAGCGGAGCGGTCCGTCGCGTCCCCCGCCCGTCCCGCTGTCAGTCGGAGCGCCGCTGTCTCTGGAATCAGCTGCTGCTGTGGAGATCCCGAGGGTGGCTGTGGAATTGCAGGTAGGAGCCGCGGACTTCTGGCCGAGTGCGCCGGGCGGTCGCTGCTCACTTCGGTTCTGGGTGCAGAAGCAGGGAGATCAAGCTGCCGCAGGTCAGGCTCCCGGAGGGGCGGGCAAGATGGCGCCGCAGGAGGGGAAGCGCGGGATGGCGGCGGATCTTCTGGCAGATCCATCAGCGGGGAAAAGTAGTTGGAAATGGGCAATCCACTAACAGGTGTCGTTCTGGTCGCCTTAGGAGTTCTTTTGGAGCGTCTGCTTCCCCTATTTCACCCGTTACAGGCTCTGGCACGGATTTTGAATTACTTTTTGCATGGTTTTAAGTTTGTCCCTACTGACTTCAAAGGTAAATTAATATACATTGCTGTCCTATAAAAAGATATAATATATAGTACTCACTTTTGTGAGATAATATATATTGGATCTTTTCATAGGATAACAATGTCACTTTAGTACAATGTAAAGTAGTTAGTGTACAGCTTGTATAACAGTGTAAACACAACATACAACCATAAACTGCTGGCAACAAAAGTGGAGTAACCCTAGTGGAAAATGGACAAATTTTGCCCAAAATGTCATATTTTGTGGCCACCATTATTTTTTCCAGCACTGCCTTTAACTTCCACCTTACTTGGACACCTCTCGCCGCGACGGGCGATCCACAGATAGCACATTATCTCATCTGATTTCCACCTCCAGTAGCCCTTTGAGAGGACCCACCAATAAGGTCAAGTTGTTCAGGATTTCTCAGCACTCATTCTTGCACAGGTGATATCATTAGAGTTGTCAGTGCATTCCGTGGGGAGATCTGAGAAACATGACCTGTTGGTGGGTCCGTGATGGACTGGAGTTGAGAAACACTGCCCTAGAGCTTTACAGTTTGCTACTGGATTTCTCTTCACCCCTCCATGATGATATCCCAGAGCTGGTGGATGTTAGAAACCTTGCACTCCTCCACCTTCCATTTCCTGGTGCCCCACAGATGCTCAAAACGGTTTAGGTCTGGAGACATGTTTGGCCAATCCTGCACCTTTACCCTCATTTTCTTTATCAAGGCAGTCGTCATGCGGGCTTTCATGGGCACCATCTTTAGAAGAGGCTTCCTTTCTGGATTGGCAGACATGCTAGCAGTCAGAGTGTGGCATTAGGTGGATGAGCTACTAGACAACGTGACCCCTTATCCGCTTTTAAAAACTTCAGTGCAGCAAGTGCTGGCAGCACCATCCCATCTCTGGATAGTAACGTGTTGCATTCAAACTTCTTTGTCATGACCTATGTCTGTTAAACCACGTATGATCTGGCACCGTGCTGTGGCTCACGTTTCAGAGTTTTGGTAATCTTTCCTTCTAACCTAGAAGTCTCCATTGCATTATGTACGTGAAATAAAAACACAACTAAAACATTGTTTTTTTTCAGATCCTAGACAGGTTCTCTTTGTTATCAGGGTGGCAGAATGTTGAACTTCTCCAGTGACCAGTAGAGGAAGAGAGAGCGCATAAAAACAAGAGAGAATTTAACATTACTATAGTCTACACTGAGCTTTGGATTATTTTCTGAGGTTAGGATTATCAATACGAAAATTATGT
The DNA here is from genome assembly GCA_025379985.1 of Phyllomedusa bahiana. Lineage (NCBI taxonomy): Eukaryota > Metazoa > Chordata > Amphibia > Anura > Hylidae > Phyllomedusa > Phyllomedusa bahiana. Next base: position 105,988 of record JAODAL010006773.1, read on the forward strand.
GTTCTTAAACACTATTAAACTTGTTCATATATCTCATGTGAAAAACCGCGGATTTTATAGAACTGTTCACATTGTAACATTGAAGAAACTCGGGACACAAAAACTGGTACAAAAAGCTAAAACAGAGTGTAAATTACTGGTCAGATTCTGACCAGTATTTTGTCCTCTTCCGTGTGGATGTAGCTTTAGTTGTGTGAACACAGCCTAGAAAGAATGTAAGGTGAATTGGATGCTGATTCTGATGCAGAATCAGCCATGTGAATATACCTTTAGGGAAAGTCCACATAGCACTGGTTTTCAGTTGGCTTTTCACACGGTTTTCGGATTTGAAAACAGACCGTCAACCGTACCTATAGACTTCAATAGAAAAACCGAGCTGTAGTCTACACAGCTTGGATTTTCTGACGGTCGGATTTCAAATCTGAAAACCAGCAAATAAAACTTGGAACATGTACACTCAACGATCCGGGTTTTAGGGCTCGGTAAACTGTTACTGTTTCAGTGCTGTGAGAGGGGCATCTAATCCTCTAAACACTGCAGGCCAGAAACTGTTCCCCTTATACGGTCAAAAAATTCTAAAATACCGGTTGGATTCTTCAATCAGAATTCAACCGGTATTTTGTCAGTGCCGTGAGGCCGTACCCTTAGAAGGTGTTCACACAATAGGTTTGGATGTGATTCTGGACCGTTGAGTCGGGAGTAACTACAGGTATCAGCTTCCAAACAGAGTGTAAAGTGATTCACAGTTTGCCCATGTAAAACGTCGGCAGTTCAGAAATAACTAAAGGTATATGTGGCAGATATTCACCTCAGGCAGTCAGGGTTGTTTCCATGCTGATATTCTGCGCTGGCAAGCACAACATTTTTTAATGAGGAAACAACTTTTTTTGCCGCTGAGGGTGTCGACTCCAAAAAAGCTGTTGTGTGAACATTCCCTGAAACATTACTGACATTTTTGGCACGTAAAGTGTAATTTACTGTGGACCAGTTTGGGGGCTACTATACTGAAGTTTGTTCTAAGTGTTTGTGCCTATAATCTCTCATAAAATCCACCAAAATTTGCTGTATATCCTTGTAAAGTTTTTTTGTTTTTTTTTGTAATGTGTCCTAGATCACATTTCGAAGGGGATAGACCTATGCAGAGAAAAGATAGAAATTGCTTACGAATTTAACCAAATTCTTCATACCAGTCTAAGCTAGTAAGTTTTGTACATAGTTGCTGCAAAATAACCCATTCGGGATTAGACCAGTTAAGTGTAAGGACTAAATGGGTTGTGTCGCTACAATGATTGGGTTTTAATTAAAAGTCTTTAAAAAAACAAGCAGCTGTTGCATATATGTTCATTTACAAATTGGTCCTACGGATTTGAGTTATCCCTGGTTAGTAGGAGTGCTCATCAGCTCCTCAAAATCACGTATAGCAGCCGGACTGTTGATTTTTTTTCTCACTGCTGTCAGTGATGGTGACTCATCAGTTTCTCAATACCAGGTCCAAGAGCACAGAGCGCCTCCAGCACGTATGTGATGCTTCGTAGGGAGGGAGTAGGGCTCTACTTTCCCTGTGTAAGCTGTGCTGCCTGGCTTAAACCTGTGTGTGCCTGGCTCCCTCCTGCTCTCTACACAGATTGGAGGAGAGCAGAGTCATAGGCTGATCTGTGGTCAGTACGATGTGACAGCAGTGAAGTGTGTTACTATAATCATGATGTGTCTGTGGAGCTTTGACTATAATAATAGAACAGATCAGGGGGGGGGCATGTGAATGGTTCATACCCCTCCCTGCCCTGCTGTATTAGTGACACCTTGGTGATTGTAGTAACACACTTCACAGCGGCCTGTGGTCTGTTCTGATGGGGGACAGTGTTTGTGTTTGTTGTTGCTTGGGATGTCCATGGAGATTAGTATGCTAAACAGGGGGTATAGGAACACTTACATCCCCCCCTGCTCAGCTTATTAGCTCACAAGCTTCACAGACCTCTCCACAAATCATAGATCAGCCTCTCTTGCTGTCTCCTGACTATGTGGAGAGGAGCAGCAAGAGGCTCGGCCAAGGCACAGAGCAGCTGACCAGCAGTAAGCGCTGCAGCAGACCTAGGCAGGCACACACCGGGTTAACTGGCCAGCAACCCTCGCCGCCTCCCCCTGCTGTATAGAAGTTACTGCAGTCAGAGGGGAGTTGCATGTTGTGTGCTGAGGGGAGGTGGGAAGGGGAGGAGAAGAGCAGACAAAGAGAAGCACGCCCCTGAATTCAAAAATTCCTATCTGCCAGACAGCACTGAGGCTTGGGCTGAAAAGCCTGTAGTGAGACAACTCTTTTAAATATGCAACAGTATTTATCTCAACCACCGAGGCAACTGGTCAAACGCATTTTGGAGGCATCTCTACCTCTAGCCTTAGAGCAACTTTTGCATCTGTTAAGAATATTAGACAGAATTTGTAAATCTGCCTAAGTATGTTTGGCACTATTCACTCGGAAGCACTGCATTTTAGTGCCGTACAATAGTTGGGGGCATACCTTTATAGGAGTAACTGTATTCTAGCCCTATCAAAGGGGGTTGCAGGATGGTGTCTGTGGAAAGGGTTAGGAAGAGGATGTCTTGGAAAAGCATGGAGCCAAAGGTGTTTGAGCTTCAAATGCAGAGGTGAGAATAATAGCTGAAAGCACTTATGGTGATGGTCTCGATGGAGAGGATGGAAAAATGAATAACTCCAGAGAAGCTGTCACCTGTATGTCCCTGAATAGAATTTTTATTTTGCCTTTGACTGTGTCTCATTAATATCTCTGTGGGGACACTACAGACCGATTGTGTGGTGTCTGACAAAAAAGTGATTTGTGTGGATTTGATCTAAAGTCTGACATAGATGACATATTATTAAATTCATGTTTATAATCTGTCCATAGAATGTAGTCAATGTGCTGCCGACAATACTGGAAATAGACGACACAAAACAAATTGTAGGTTTGTATGAACAATATTTCAGCTTTTCCCCTACGACCATGCAAAGGTAGGAAACGCATGGCCACACAACTTAGCCATCGGCGGTCACATTGGAGGACTATCAGCTGAACCGTTTATTCCTGCTTCTAAGACTTTTTAACAAGTGCTGAATAATTTTCTTGTTAGGGTATGTTCACACGTCGTACTGTACATGTGTTTTGGAAGTACGCGCTGATCAGCGTATTTTAGGCCGGGGGGAGATGAGGCGTAATTCATAGTTCTGTATGAGAGCTATGAATTATAGTAATTGCGGCGTGCATTTCACCAATATTAGAATGCAAATACGCGGCGAAATGCGCACCGCAGTTGCGCCTTGTGAACATACCCTTAGGTAATCGGTGCTTGTAACAGGCAGTTAGCTACTTGTGTAAAAGGACCCTAAGGCTGGGTTCACACGTTGCGTTTTTCTACTGCATCAAAGACACAAGCAAATACATGTATTTTTTAATTTACCCAAATTTTACCTGTGTTCCAAATTAGAGTTAATTACAAAAAAAGGAAAGAAATGTATTTGAAATTGTAGTTGTTTGCTGTAAATTATTCTGATTGAAGAAAAATTAATTTTTGTAGTTTTGGGGGTTCAGTAATTGTATAACTCACCGTCTCCAAATCTCCTATACAAAGAAATACAGGCAGCCCCGACTTACAGCGTTCCGAGTTACATCTGTCCCCTAGTTGCAAACGGAGATTTATGGTGCATGCTGGCACTTGTAGTTCTAGATTCCACAGCAGATAGTAGATGTAGAACGATAAGTCCCAGCATGCCACAGCAGCACACGAGGTGAAAATGAGGTGAAAACTTCTTAACAAGGGCACAGACCGCAGAACAAATGAAAAAACTCTTCCTGCACTATCCAAAAATAAAAAAACTAAACTTTTTTGCATGTAGTTACATTTGTAAGATCAAATAATAGCTGTTTGACTTGCATACAAATTCGCTTAAGAGCAATACCTACAGTCCTTATCCCATTCGTAACCTGGGGACCGCCTGTATATTTTAAATAGTGGTTGGTGGGTGAAAATTATACTGAGTGGAGAAAAGTAAAATTTTGGCAATTTTCAAATATATCGTGTGTTATTGTTATACAGATTTTGTATCAGGAATATAGAGTCTCTCTGTGCTAAATCTTACTCAACGCAAAAAGTGTAATTTTGCAGATTTTAAGTCCACTTAATGGCAGAAATATCCCAGTGCATTATTGTGATCCACCAAATACAGTGGGGGAATAAAAATTGTATTTAGTCAGCCACAAATTGTCGCAAGTTCTTCCCCACTTAAAAGATGAACGAGGGCCTGGATTGACATACTCATAGGTAGACCTCAACTATGAGAGGACAAAATGAGAAAACAAATCCAGAAAAATCACATTGTCGATTTGGAAAGCATTTACTTTGCAAATTATTGTGGGAAAATAAGTATTTGGTCAATAACAAAAGTTCATCTCAATACTTTGTTATATATCCTTTGTTGGCAATGACAGAGGTCAAACGTTTTCTGTTAGGGCCCGTTTACACCGGCACAGGACAAATACTGGTCGGTTTATCTTTGCAACTCAGCATTCTCTACTACTCCAAGAAACACATCGAGGTTGTGTTTACTATACCAAACAGTTTTTTATAATTTGGTTTTGTAACTGACATATGACATTCTCCCAATACGTCTTCTGGATAATACAAATGCTCTCTAGCAAACTTCAGTCGGGCCCAAGACATGTACTTGGCTTAAGCAGGGGACACGTCTGGCACTGCAGGATCTGAGTCCCTGGTGTGTAGTGTGTTACTGTGGTACTTCTTTGTTATGTTGGTCCCAGGTCTCTGCAGTACTTTCAATAGGTCCCCCGTGTGGTTCTGGGATTTTGACTCAACAGTTCTTGGGCTCATTTTGAATCAACAGGGTGAGATCTTATGTGGAGACCAAGACTGAGGGAGATTCTGTGGTCTTGTATGTCTTTTCTAATTATTGCTCCCACAGTTGATTTCTTCACACCAAGCTGCTTGCCTATTCAGATTCAGTCTTCCCAGCCTGGTGCAGGGCTGCAATTTTGTTTCTGGTGTCCTTTCAACAGCTCTTTGGTCTTCATCACCATAGTGGAGTTTGGAGTGTGATTGTTTGAGGTTGTGGCACATGGTAACTGGCAGAAGCCCCATTTCACTTTTTGCACCAGGGCCCAATAACTTTGTACATATGATATATGTGGTGGCAGCAAGAACATCCCAACACAGAACATAGAGGTTCAGCTGGCAGGGGCGTAGTTATAGGGGGTGCAGTGGTAGCAGTCGCTACGGGGCCCTGCATCCTTAGTGGGCCCAAAAGCCCCTTTGACACATAAGAAGACACCGGTATTAGAAATGGCACATGGTAACTGGCAGGGGTGCCAATTGGGCAGTACGGGCAGTAATCCTATCAGGGGCCCTAATCAAAAAGGGATCCATCAGATATGTTAAAAAATAGGAACTAGTAATGCCTCCTCATCCTCCTCCACTTCCTCATCCTGAGCGTCACCAGAGCAATGGCTAGCCTCATGCGCTCTACTCTGTGAGCTGAACTGCCATCCTGCACCCGCCCTGGACGTAGAACCACCGCCTAAAGAAGACCTATACAATTGCAAAACAGTCGGGCCTTCTACATCCTCTACCGAGTAAGGCTCTGTGTCTGCCTCCTCCTCCATCACTGATGGGACGTGCTGCCGCAGAGTGCCTAACACTTGTTCCAGTAAAAATATAACCACAATGGTCATGCTGACAATGCCGTTGTCCCAGTTCAACATTTTGGTGCGAATGCTGGAAGTGTGAGTTAAGACCTCGAGCCATCCTCAGCAGACAGTCAAGACCCGACTTCAGGTTCATGACGTGTGCCAAGCAAGGAATGTGCATAAGTCTACCGATCTTTGGGGCAGCAAGGAGATTGCTTCCGTTGTCGCACGCCATCTTGCCTGGCGCCAGGTTCTTAGCACCCAGCCACTGGTCGGTCTGAGTACGCAGAGCCATCTACAGCTCTTGACCCATGTGTTGACGGTCTCCAAGACAAATTAATTTGAGAATGGCCTGGTTTCTCTTGGCACGTGATGCTACCTGTCGAGGTTGGGGATTTGGCCATGCACCATCCCAGCAGTGTTGAAGAGTGTTGGCCCAGACCCATCACCAGAGGCACTGTCATCCACCAAACTCACCCAGTGAGCATTCAGTGAGATGTAACGCCCTTGACAGTGCTTACTATTCCATGTGTCTGTAGTGAGATGGACTTTGGTGGACACAGATGCAGCTAACGCACTGGAGATCTGTTCTGCAACATAGCTGGCCAGGGCAGAGACAGCTATTCTGGCGAAGAAATGCCTGCTCGGCATCTGATATTGGGGGCATGCCAGGGCCATGACGTGGCGGAACCCATCTGTGTCCACCAGGCGGAAAGGCAACATTTCCAAGGCCAAGAGCCTGACAATGCCGACATTCAGGCTTTTAGTTTTCGGATGGTTGGGGTAAAAGCGTTTCTTATGCTCTCACAACTGGTACACAGAAGGCTGGCTGCTGTACGTCATCTAATCTAGTCGAACCGGAACCTCCATGTTCCCCACTGTCATGTTCTCTGCCACCAATTGTACTCACAGGACCTTCTCCTCTGCTCTCCCCTTATCAGCTCCTCACACAACCGTCTCAAAGACTTCTCCCGTGCTTCACCTACACTCTGGAACTCACTACCCCAACACATCAGACGCTCCTCCACTTTCACCAGCTTCAAAAGCAACCTGAAAACCATTTCTTCAGGCTTGCCTATAACCTTCACTAACCTTGTCACTACTTCCTCCACAAACATGTCTGCCCCTCACCTCCTGTCTCTTTCCCCCTCCTTGTAGATTGTAGCCCTCGCGGGTAGGGTCCTCTCTCCCTCTGTCGTGCCAATTGTCATTATCCTTATCATGTACTTGTTTGACTTATGTAATGTATGTAACCCCCTCGAATGTACAGTGCCCTGGAATCAATGGCGCTTTAAATTAAATAATAATAATACTGCCGTCTAATCGCCCACCCTTTCAGAGGCGCAATTCAAGTTTTTGGGGCTCGGTGAAAAAAAGTGATAGGAGGCTCCTGCTTTTTTCCCATGTTCATTTCCCAATCCGGGTTTCCCCTTTTATGGTCAAAGGGGCCCCGTAGCCGCTACGCTGCCCTCCTAAGTATGCTGTCCTTATCTTTTCATTAGCCTTAAAAGGAATAAAGTATTTTACCTATCAATTTTTTTTTTGTGACTCTAAGCCAAAATTTTTTCTCACAAAAGTTTTCCCACTTCCCAGTTTACTGTTAGGGATGATAATTCCAGCTTCCCTCACCTTAAGGTATAAAAAAGTAACCAAACACTTTTCCTTTGACTTTAATTGGGTTCGAAGTTCGACTGAACGTCGAACCAAACTTCTCTAAGTTCGCAGTTCGACTCAAACTTTTTAGGGTTCGCTCATCACTAATGACAAGGTACATGACAAGAATAAGATTGCTGTTGTTGGTAAGAAGTTAAGTAAACCAGTATAACTACTTCATTAAAAAAGCAGGACAAAGTGGAACTGGAAATAGTACAGTGAGAGTAAACAAAAAAAACCAAAGTACTATAATACTATAATTTAGTTTTATTTTTTTTTAATGTATTATATAAATATCGCTTTAACACTGACCATAGAGCAAGACTGTTGTATAATTTTCACCACATGACAAACCTTACTGACTGGTATTGATCTTCTCAGACCCACGTTGATTATTAAAATAACCAATTTGGTTGCAGCCACTTTTAGTGTTTTACATTAGTATTTGTAAGCCTAAAGCAGGAGTTGAACCTATAAAGAGAAAAGGTATTATGGAAAGAATTGCACCTCTTGCATGTTTTGGATCCACTCCTGGATTTGGCTTACCAATCGTGAAAATACGATCAAAATATTGATTTTGTTTTTTTCCCCACCATTTATATAACCCCTTACCGCCACAGCCAGTTTTAACCTTCCTGACAACCCCAATTTTTAAATCTGACTTGTGTCACTTTAGGTGGGAATAACTTTTTGATACTTTGACCTTTCCATGTGATTCAGAGATTGTTTTCTCTCAACACATTGGGGGAGATTTATCAGTAGTGTTTAACCAAGGGGGTAGTTTTCACGCTGGGATTCTCTTAAATTTTTCGGGAAAAATTCTGTTTTTAATCCGCCGAAAAGCCATGGGACACACCCGTTCACCCCCCCCCCGGGCGTTTTTCAAATCCCCCAATTCCACGGATTTTTAAAAAAGCTGCATATTCCCCGGATTGCGTTGGACCCATCATTCAAAGCACAGGGGCCCACGAAAATCCGAAAACCAACTGTGGTTTTTAGCGCAAATCTGCGCCAAAAAAGCTATGCCAGCAATTTTGATTTCATTTAATTTTTGACGGCATTTTTAAAATTGCTGTGTAGACATCTTTGACAGGGGGCATTTTTTTTCCATTCGGCCACATGAAAATTGGAATGGTTTTTTGAGGCCCCCCCCCGACAATATATTTAAATCGGTTCTACCCAATACGTTACTTGCAATCCGTCCTAACTACAATACCGCAGCTCTCTTCTCCTGTCTCCTTTTTAATAACTGCACATAGAGGAGTCCGCCAATAGCAGAACTTCTCCCGTCCAGCACCACGTATCACAGCCAATCAGGAATGAACTACAGTCGTCCAATCACAGCCTGTGGGTGTGGTCTAAAGCGCATGGGGCGTGACAGGCAGTAATACATAATATCCAGGGCTTGTACTTTATTAGTCTGTAAACACAGGCCTCTATTGATCGAAATTGTGATCGACGTACTTAACAGCCACTTAAAACCGTTGTACGAAGCCCTCCTAGCTCCATGATGAAAGAGGGCACTTCTCTGGTTTTATAGCTTTTGCCAAGACTTGATGTTCAGAGTGCTGCTGACACTCTGAGCTTGTTCTATGATGTGACTATGAGGTGACTTGTGGCCCTTTACCCCCTTCCCCCCCCCCCAAAAAAAAATAGGGTGAACGGGAAAAAACTCATTTTTGGGGTTTATTTTAGTGGAAACTTACTATGTGATATTAATGACACGTTATCTTTATGTTGTGGGTCAGTAGAATTCTGTCTATACCATAAAGAATGTTTTATGTGTTTTACCAGTTTTTTTTCTCATACCAATAACCTCTTCTGTCAGCTAAGCTTAGAGATAAGTTGTTATGGGGTTAGGGTTTTTTCTGTATCATTTTCCATTTTAGGGTACATATGACTTATCCACCTTTAATTTCAATTTTATAGCAAAAGGCAGGTGACTGACAGACACAATTTTGTCACTTTTTTATGGCGCTAACATTTAAAAATAATGTAGTTTTTAAATCTTTTTTTTACCTGTCTCTCCTGGCTAGTACAATATACTACGCAACATGTGTACTTGTCGTCTATATATGATTGTGGGGAAGAAATTCTTGCTTGCACTGCTTTAACAGCAGACAGAGAGATACTTTACAGCAACATCAATCACATAGGATTCTTAAGACAGATTGTGTCCCATAGACTTGTATAGGAGAGTTTTCACTTTGAAGGGAGGGGAGAGGGGGAGCTGTGACATCTCCTCTTGTGACTGGTGGATTCTGTGTTATCTATTCACACTGGTGTCTCCTTTCAGTTTGACCCTGCTTTTACCTGCTGAAAAGCTCTCTAAACAGAACAGGAAGTGTCAGACGATTATTAGGCTTAGTGGCCAAAGTGAAAACTGCAGGACTTAAGAATTATTAAAAAATACTGAATGTGATATGGAAAATAAAAAACATGACCAAAAATTCCTATAAAATGTGTTTAACATAAAAATGTGAGTTAAACAATAAGTCATTTTTTGATGACACATTCCCTTTAAGTGTATTGTCATTCAAGCAATCCCCTATTAAATCTTGCCTCTTGTCACAATTAGCCTAGGTAGGTAGCTAGGTTGGGTATATAGCCCTTCAGTAGAGTAAACCATACAGCCTGCATAAGTTTCTATAAATGTAAAAAGTTGGACAGAATGTTCTGCAGGAGACAAACCAGACAGGAAAGTGAAGAGTTAAAGCAGCAAACTATGTGCCCCCCTCACTTGACTACAGTGTAACAAGTGAATGGTGTGTTCCTTTCACCTGCTTTTGGGGGATAAATGGCAGGGATGACCTCCTCGACAGCTTGCCACAAGCATAGTTAACGTCTCTTCCACGGACTCCAACAGAGCTCCAGTGCCAAACAACTGCACCTGGATCAGATACCAGCTCAGGAGGAAGTGGTTGTCTTCCCCTTATTTTTTACCTTTCAGCCCAGACCGACATGATGACTTCTCCCGGCCACAAACACATCTTAGAATCCTCACTTTTTCAGCAGCTCCTTATTTATAGGTATATAAGTCCCATCAGTTAGGTAGCTCTATAGCTCCCCTTCCCCTGTTAGGCAGGCATGTATAGGCCACCTCTGTTAGGCAGGCATTTATAGGCCCCCTCTGTTAGGCAGGCATGTATAGGCCCCCTCTGTTAGGCAGGCATGTATAGGCCCCCTCTGTTAGGCAGGCATGTATAGGCCCCCACAGTTAGGCAGGCATGTATAGGCCTCCTCAGTTAGGCAGGCATTAATAGGCCTCCTCAGTTAGGCAGGTATGTATAGTTCCCCTCATTTAGGCAGGTATATAAACCGCCAATAAAAATAATAATAATACTTCCCTCTCCTCCTTCCCTAGCAGAACATCATCCTCTTCTGTCCGACACTGGCAGTGTGATGTCATCAGTCTCCAGCGCCGGAAGGCTCGTCCGGCAGCTCCTTGGCCACACAGCCTATGCAGCTGATTAGGCTGTGCAGCCAAGGAAAGGCAGCTGCACAATGAAGTGACTTCATCACGCCGCTGCCCAGTTCACCACTACCGAGGCTCGGCGGGCCCTCAGCGCTACTATTAGTATGGTCTAAAGCAGACCTGGGCATTGCGGGCTACATCCGACTAGTTAGCGGGCCGGATGTGGCCCGCGGGCCATACAATGCCCAGGTCTGCCTTAGACAGTTTTAAGTTAGATTAGACAGTCCTACATTTCGCCATCTTTATCATAGTGTTGACAAATCTGGCACAGGTTAAAACTGTCTAATCTAACTTTATACCATCTTTAAGTTGGCTTACTTTATGCCACTAACATGCGCCCAAATTTTGGTGCATGCGAAGCAACGCCCTCTTTTGCCGAGACACCCCACCATTTGATCAAGGCCACACCCCTTTTGTCGGACAAGGCGTAGAAGTGTCTAGACTCTGTCTAAAACATGGTAAATGTGGTGTATCGCTTGTACTCCATTATTTTTTGTATAGAGTTGTGCCACAATTCTGGCACAACTGCCTTGATAAATGTGCACCATTGTGCTTTAAGTTAGTAAGAAATTTTGGTCTTTACAATTCTTATTTATTTTTTTAAAATATCAAATGTCATGAACATTTGGAAAAATTTGCTATTTTCAAAGTTCAAAAATTTCTGCGTGCAAGACAGATGGTTATTTCACACAAAATTGTTTATGACTAACATCTACATTATGTCCACTGTAGGTTGTATAATACGCCAGCGCTTTGAGTTTTTTCATAGTCTTCCCATACAATCAATTGTATGGGCGACGGCATTTTTTGCTAAAAATTTGAAAAAAACTGCGGTTATGCATCGGAAAAAATTTCGGCCATTTTATGTCCTATGCAGTGTAGACATAGCCTTGGGGTACGTCCACACGGCATATGTAAAATGCCAGTTGAATTCTGTTTAAGAATCCGGCTGGTAGTTCATGGTCTTTCAAAGGTTTTGGGGGATGGTTCTGTCCAGGGTTTGCGAATTCGCCCGTCCCCCATAAACATTGAATTGCACATCTTCTGCCCGAAAACCGGACGGAAGATTGTGCATGTTCCAAGTTTTTTGAAACGCCGGTGGCTGAAAAAACGTCCAGCTGAAAATCCGTTCAGTGTGGGCCGTTCATTAGTACATATCATCCACTAATGAATAGGATTTATGAATGTATTAGAAGAAGATGGCCATTGTTAAGTGAGCATTATCCATCTATAGAAGAGTTTTTCTCACCCGGTGATGGTTTGTTCGAGACGTCCTAGAAATATCCGTGATTTTCTAGTGAAAGCAGATTTTGGCTCTTCTAGAGCTCCATTGATACAGAGTACATTGAGTAATCCAAAACGAGGAACTTATGCCTGCTTGCATTGTGCACATTGTGCAAATGTAATTAAAGGGGAGTTTGTACAACATCCACATACAGGTCAAAGAATTCCGGTGAAAGGTTTTTTCACCTGTGATTCATCTACTGTGGTCTATTTACTGAAGTGCCCTTGTGGTCTTGCATATGTGGGAGAAATGATGCAAAGAGCTAAGGATAGAATTGCTTGTCACAAGTCCACGATTAGATGTCAAAAGAATTGGTTACCAGTTCCAGCACATTTTACACATGCTAAACACTCAGTGGCACAATTAAGGTTCAAGATTTTGGAGCAGGTTCGACGCCCCCGTAGAGGTGGAGATCAGATTAAAATTGTGAGAGAGAGGGAGTCATGGTGGATCCATCGGTTAGACACGTTGACACCTCGTGGTCTAAATCGAGAGTGTGATTTCACTTTTAGATGATCTTTTTTCTTTTCTTTTTTTTCTGGGATATATAACAACTAGGGTTGATTTAAAATTATCATATATAACATTATCGTGTACGGGATTTTTTTCAGCCTTTGTGATAGATGTAATTCTTTTTTCCGAATATGTCATTTTGTCTTCTGTATATGTAATTTTTTTTCTTTTCTGTATATTTTTTGTATACTGTTTTTTTCTTGCGTATTCATATGTTATGTTGACTATTGTTATTATTATGTGGATTGTTATTGTTGAAAGTGATGCACATGTATGTATTGATGTGTAGTTATATAATGTTGGTAGGCTTTGATCTCACTTTTACATATCAGTATGATATGTTGATTATATATTGCATATACCTTTAATTGTATGTTAATGCATTAATGATACATTTACATCCAGTAGGCTGCATGTCCAATTCTAACCTCCGATATTATACATCATTTAGTAATTAATATCATGTGGTAATAACTATAATAGTGTACCTCTTTATGCCTATTATATATTCCAATCATTGATTTTGAGCTATTGCATGCATCCATATAGAGATCGGTGATCCGCGCATGCTCAGCAGTTCACAGAAGGGGGGAAGTGGGTACAGATATGCCCTGACATGACGCACGTCCGGTATTCGGAACGGAGCATGCGCCGTACATATTTAGAGACGCCGAGCTCCGAGTGGAGCACGGCGCCTTTCTTCCCTACACCACTGTGCTGCGGCCAGTACTCATTACACTTCTAGAACGCCTGTAAGTATTTTAATTTTGTTCCTTGTTTTATATTATTTTGGAGACTAATACATTAGGGGGGTATTGATATATATGTCCATATGGACAGATAGATGTACGCATAAGTGGGATATCATTTTTTCTAGCGCAGGCAAATGATAACTTGATCTAATGTTAATCATATAATTCTTTTGATATGGCTATAGGTTTCATTCTTATGATACTACTTTAAAGGTATGATCACTGTGGTGTTTATTCTTGGTGATTTGGACATGCATCCTCAATTATTGAATGTTATATGGGTTATTCTTTAATACTCAGTGCATTCTTTTGGCATGACATCTATATATTATGCATATGGTATATTGTCATTGGTATGTTGTATATTGTGTGTAATACAGTATGTTACATTTTGTATGTGGGTATACATAGATTGTAAATATTGTTACTTTACCAGCATTCAGAGAACGAAAATATATAAGGTGTGCCGAGCAACTGATATTATATATAGTGTGGGCTACTGAACAAATTTTCTTTTAAAGTCTATGGGAATGGTTTCTTGTCGATGTTCAGACAGTTTCCAAATCCGCAAACTGTCTGAAAATTCGACCAATAAACCATGCCGTGTGGACGTACCATTAGTGTGTCTCAGTAGTGATGGAGAAATTGGATAATCACATCGACTCTCATATACGAGATTTTTTTTTTTACATTTTGGGCAACATCTCCGAAAAGTGGCGACAGCACGTTGATTTTGCAGCACATTAAATCAACGTAAATTGCGCCTGAAAGTATGAACCTTTTAAAAATCTGGCGTGTGGTATACCTTGAATAGTAAAATCAATGCGCCTATACAGGCATATTACAAAGTCAGGGCACATATCGTATCGTTGCTAGCATATTTGATGCGCCTTTTTAAGCGCATTCAAATGTGTCATGTCTAGCGTTTAATGGGCCTGGTTTTGGTGTATTACAGTTCATTTATATAGAGAATAGGGCCTCAAGAGTTTTTTGGGCGCAAAATACACCAAAAAAAAGGCGCAGTCGTATAAGAACATGTCGGCCTTTGTATTCAAAGTCGCTACTATAAAAACCCAGGGGAATGGCACATTCCATCAGCTGATAGCAGTGCTACATCAGCAATTCTGCTCTTCCACATCTGCAAATCCTTTGTGGAAACAAAGGCTATTGAAACGACTGAGTGAGGTACCACTAATCCCAAATGATGAGTCACTTTGTAGGGGGGAAGCTGCATTTCATTAGTAAACTCTTCAAGTTCCAGCTGCAATAGTGCCGCCGGGAGCCAATTAGTTGCATTATTGTTCTCGACAATCTATCGGTATTAACCTAAAACAGTTACTTTACAGTTTAAAACTTGTATTTTTTTTATTTTATTTTTCAGCTTTGAATTATGTCCAATCCTGAATTCAGTGAAGCAACACAGAACAGGGAACTTTCAGATGAAGACTGGAAGCAAAATTGGGAAAAAAGGAAAATTGGGTTTCATGAGAACAATATACACCCGTAAGTGTCTAAAGCTGGTTCTACACAGTGCATTCTTATGGCTTTATGCAGCAAGGAATGTAATAATCATCCTCTGTGGCAATCGTGCCTCTTTGATGATCAGTGGGGTATAAAGAGACTCTCCAATATTTTTTGGGCCTTATGTATGAAAACTGTCTAGGTTCGAAGACTTTCCTTGTTGCCCATAGCAGCTAATTAGAGCTCCCCTTTCATTTCATATAGTGCAAGGGGAGCTCTGAGTGGTTGCTATGGGCAACAAAGACAGTCTTACTGCTAGACAATATTCATACATAAGGCCCTTCATGTTTTTGAAACTCCTCCATATACTTAGTAATGTAGAGGATCAAATTTGGAGATCTGAGAACAAGATTATTCGCTGAGAAAAGCTGTGTTGGATCCACTCCTAATAAATCTCTTAACAATATTATATTGGTGTAATTGTAAATTGTTAATCCAGTCACTTATTTCTTTATGTCTTTCTTCTGCTCAGGTTACTAGTAGAATTTTTTGATGTCATGAAAGCTGGTAGGACAAAACTGAACATCTTTTTCCCTCTCTGTGGCAAGGCGGTGGATATGAAATGGTACATGCAGATAGTATTGAGCTCCTATAATACCAAGCAATAGAATATATGTTCTGAATCCATTTAATAACTGACATTTTCTGGTTACTATTTACTCTAGGCTGGCTGACATGGGCCACAACATTGTTGGGGTTGATGTCTGTGAATTAGGACTCAAAGAATTTTTTGCTGAACAGAATGTCCCATACAGTGAAGAAGCTGTAGCTGAGATCCCGGGAGCTAAAGTATTTAAGGTTAGTGACATTTTCTTGTGCAATTATGGCTATCTTCACCCTGCATTTACAGTTAGGCTATGTTCACATGGCTTAAAGCCGACGTAATTGCGGGACGGATTTCGCCCCGCAATTACGCCGCCTGCCGTGCAACTCGCCGGCCCCATAGACACTCATTATTCACGACGGGTACACACCGTAAATAATGTGCATGTCACTTTCTCCCCCCTCGTCGGATTCGCTGAGCGGGGAGAGGAGACGGAATCCATAGTTCTCTGTGAGAACTGTGGATTACCGTAATGACTGGGACGGATTCCAGCCGTACTGCAGCGCAAATACAGCGCGCAGTACCGCTGGAATCAGTCCCATAATAAGCCGTGTGAATGACCCTTTAAAGGGAACCTGTCACATAGATTATGCCCCCCTTGCTGAGGACAGCACAAGCTAGTGTCAGACATGCTGTTTCCAGCACTGTGCCCCGTATTCTGTAAGATGCCGTAGTTTTAGAGCATTTACCCCTCAAATCTTATTCATGAGTAGTTGTTAGCCCCGCCCACCAAAGGTTAGCCTCGCCCACTGACAGTTATTCACATGTTCTACCTATTCAAAGTAATAGGTTAATCAGTTGAGGTGGGTGGGGCTAGCCTCAGATGGGCGGGGTTTGAAAAAAACTGACCCTTTGAATGACTCTTCGAATGACTCTTCTGGCTGAAAACTGCAGATTTGAGCATTAAATACACGAAAACTAAATCATCTTACAGAATAAGGGACACAGCACTGGAGACAGTATGTCTGACACTAACGTGTTCTGCCCTCAGCCCGGGGGGCATAATCTATGTGACAGGTTCTCTTTAAAGGGGTTGTCTCACTACAAGGATTGCTTTCTATGTTAAAGATCTTACAAAAACAAGCCACTTTGCAATATATGTCCATTAACAGTATTCTACCTATTCTGAGATATCCCCTCTTATATGGGCTTCATCAGCTCCTCAGGTCGCTATAACTACAGACCTGTTTGATCTATCCTGATAGGCTGCCAGCACTATAGCTACAGACCTGTCTTCTACTGCAGCCTAGTAGAAGACAGTAAACACGCCCCTGAATTCAAACTGAAACCAGGAAAACAGGACTGAGGGAAGATGAATCCATGTAGTGAGACAACCCCTTTAAGTGTGTGTACATCAGGAAAATATCCCAACACGTATGTTATAATTATAAACTAGAATTATGCTGCTCTTTGCCACAGTATTAACCTCTTTCTGAAACATGTTGTAACTGTAGGTCATGAGGTCGGTAAGGGGGTATGGAGCAGGCTTAGAGGTTAAGCCTTTTTCATACCCGATGGGTGCCGGCTGGAATTGGAGATAACACCAATCTTGGCCATTTAACACTTACATACCACAGTCAATGTGTCCCTGACATCGAAGTTGTTAAATACTGGTGTGCTGCTTCGTTCTACAGTACTCTAATCACTTGAGGCAGGGTGTAATGGGAGAGTAATAATTGTACACTATTCTGCAATACATTATCTCTCTCTCTGTTCTCTTTAATATATTCATTAATGATCTGACACAGGGATTGCACAATAGAATATCGATCATTGCAGATGATACTAAGTTCTGTAAAGTAATCAACACAATAGAGGATAATGTGTTATTACAAAGGGATCTGGATAAGCTGGAATTCTGGGCAGAGAAATGGCAGATGAGGTTTAACACAGATAAATGCAAGGTTATGCACATAGGAAGGAAAAATGTATTCCATGATTACTTGTTAAACGCTGTGTAAAAGTGACATGGAGAAGGACTTGGGAATCCTGGTGGACAGTAAACTTAATTGTAGCAGCCAGTGTCAGGCAGCAGCTGCCAAGGCAATTAGGATCATGGGGTGTATTAAACGGGGCATTGAGGCACATGATGAGAACATTATTTCTCGCCAGTGTCATTGGGGAACACAGCACCAAACGTGTTGGACCCACCCCGGTGGACTATATCCCTCCTGCTGATGCCAGGCTGATCAGTTTTCAGCCTAGTGTTCGAGCGCCTGGCACAGCCTGTACAGAGTGTTTGCGTAAGAGTGTTAGAGTTCGCTCTTCCTCGTTATCACCCGAGCTTTGTCCAATCAGACAGTGGTCAGAGATAGAAGCTCCATGCCTGAATACAGCTTCTTCAAGTAGGGACTCCTCTGATTCTGACTCTGAGCCAGACAGAGATGATAGTATGGCAGCATTGGTCCAAGTCCCTATCCGGGCTATTAGGTACGGATGTGAAAACTCCAGGCCTGGACACGGCCTCTTCTGGAGACTCCCCTGTCTCTGGCTTTGGGCCAGACAGGGTTGATGGTATGGCAGTAGAGGTCCAATCTGGGCTGTCAGACTCCCTTCATGTTAGGGATGAGGATGTTTCAGCCTCCCAGCAGGAGGTTTCCTTTAAATGCGGCAGGCAGCAGCGTTTGGTATTCCCTGCACACATGAAGTTTGGGAACTGGTTGCCAGGGAGATGAAACATCTTGTCAAGTGTTTGTTTCCTACCAGATGGCTTAATATTCAAGTTTTTTTGTAAGTCTGCCTTTGAGGTAGCTGGGACAGCCCTGCGACCTACATTTGCTTTTTCGCGGGTCAGCAAAGCCTGCATGGTTACGTCGGGAGAAAGTTCTGATGCATCAGGACTAGAATCACCTGTGATACAACGTAAACCAAAAAAGGGCAAACGGAATGCGGCCGCAGTAAATCGGGCCGGAGATCAGGGAGGAAGCACAAGGGATTCTAAGAGATCGTCAAACGCTGGGGAAATTCACAGGTACTAATGGACCCAGGTGAGAACTGTGTTCATAACCCTCTCAAATTACATTGTGACTGATACCCAAATCTCTGTGTTACAAGGGCTATTTTGTGCCACAGAAAATTTTTATCTTTTCGGACTAAAATTTGGATGTAAACAAATTTTCTAATTTGGGTGATTTTAAAGAATCATTTTTTTGATTTAAATGGTGATAATGATGATCGGGACACTACCTCTCCTATTTTTTCATCTACTTGTGATAATGATATTGATATTCCTATTATAGATCCTTATGTATCTTTTTCATGATAATTGTAATATTGCACTGTTGAGGTCTTTGGAAAGTGAGAGTGTTCCTAGTAATGAGACAACTTGTCCTGATTATACTGGTTTTCGTAGTGATTTTTTCCTATTCATTCGAGAACTTTGGGGATGGACACCTTTCAGGAGTTAGTTGAAAAAGATTTGTTGGTTCTACATGAAAAGCTTTCCAAAAAACATACTAAATGGAAAACTTTCTAAACAAGGGGAGTATTGCTATTTACAGGAATTTAAAAATTCAAATTTAATACCTTTAGTTGGGTCGGGGAACAAGGGCGGTGCAATAGTTCTGTAAATTTCCAGGTTTTGAAAAAAGGGAAATTTGGGAATTCTCCTATTTTTGGAAGTTCCCTGATACATACCGCCCCCTTGTCTTCGGGCCCCTACCCACCCCTTTTCAGAAAAATTTACGCGGGCATTTGGGGGTTTGGGGGTCCCTATGGGGGCCACCCTCTTCTACTTTGGCTAAAAATTTTAATTTGTGGTTTCCACCCGATAACGGCTTTTTTCACCCCCGTTCCCCAAGGTTCACCAAGGAATTTTCCACCGCCCCCTCCCCCTATTTTTTGCGGGCAAAGGGTCTCGGGTAAACCCTTTGGGGGGGAAAGGGTTGACCCCCTGCCCCCAACCCTTGGTCCCCCAGCAAACCTCCCTTCTTTAAAAGGGATTCAAAAATTTTGGGTTCCCATATGTCCCCGGGCCCCCTTTTTTGGGAAAAGTCTTTTTACAGGGGTTTTAACTGTAAATTTTTTTCTGTTTTTTCCCCTTTAAAATCCCAATTTAAATTGGCCATTAAAATTTTTCTCACTATACATTTACACTTTTTAGCTCCTTTTTAAGGGCATAAACGAATTTATTGTACTAGTGAAAATTTTTTTGTTGAGACATAATTATTTTTTTTTTTTTGGTGGGAGTTTTTTTTCTCCCCAGTGCGGGTGGAGGGGCCCCCCAGGGGGGCCGGTTTTTCCCCTTCCCCCTGGCCAAAACAAAAAACATTTTTGGGGCCGGGGGAGGAGGATACCGGTTCTTTTGGGGTTGCCCCTTCCCCCCCCAATTTCAAGGGGGTATGGTGTTATATTGATGCCTGCTCCTGGTGTGGGGGGGGGGGGGGGGGGACCGAACATCCGTCGGGGTTTTTGGGGCATTATGAAAAATTCCCAAGGGACATGAATTTGAAATTTACCTTCGAATGCTTCTTTCCCTGTGAATTTTTTAGAAAATCCCATTGACAGGCAAAGGGGGGGGTTTTTGGAAGTGCCCTCCCTTTAGAAAAAGAAAGGGCTCGAAATTGAAATTTTTCATCCCTACATTTTGACACCCAATCACTTTTTTGGGTTTTTCCAATAGGTGGGGTTCCAATGGTTTAAAAAGACTTTTTAATAACAGAAAAGCTATGTTTCTAGTAAAAAGGGAATTATTTGCTAGTTTAAGTGTCGGGTTTATCCCAATGGACATTAAAATCGATGAAAGAGGCTTCCCTGTTGCCCCCAAAAACCATCTTTTAATAAACCAACTGGAAAAAATGGGAAACACAGGGGGGCAGAAAAATCAGAATAAAATAGGTTTTCAATTTGTCTACAGCCCCCAAATTTAAGGACATAATTTAAATTTGTAAAGAAACATCTTCCCCTTTTTAAAAAACGGGGTTAGGGGTTTTGCAAGAGGTTTAGTGTAAAATAGAAAACTTTAAAATTTTTTTTTTTTTTCGGGGAGGGGCGGAAAATAGGCTCTATGTTATCACCTACCCTTTTTTTTTGTCTGCCCGAAAGGCTTTGGAGGAATTGGTTGCCCTACCACTGGTTTTTATAGATGCGGTCAGGTCGCTGCCGGCATGAAATTTTTGAGAGATTTTTAGGTTTTTTAAAGCCCAGCTCAAATAAGGGAGTATGGGGTTTTTTCTCTTATATAAATTGTAATAAAAATTTTTTAAATTTAATTTATTTACGAAAAAAAAATCTGCGATTTAAAATTAGGTGGGACCACAAGAAACCTTTTTAAAAAAAACCAAATTAACAACATCTTCTGTTTGTCAGAGCCCCTTTAAATAGAAACGGTTCTCAATGGTCTCCAAAAAATTAAAAAGATATACAAAATTCAGTTTACAACAGGATTTTCCTTTAGGGAAATTTAGAAAAAGTAAAAAGGGGGGAAAAAGGGGGAGGGGCCATTTAAAAAAACTTTTAGTGGGAGAACTTGGTGGATTTTTCAGATTAAGACACGGTCTCCTGGGGGAAAAAATTAAAAGACATGACCTCATGTCCCATATTGAAATAATATTGTTGCAAAAATTAAATTTTTATTTATATTTTATAGTTAAAATATATATTTTTTTCTTATTTTTTTTTTTTTCCCTTTTTTTATTTTTTTTTTTATTTATTATTTTTTTTTTTTTATTTTTTTGTTAAAAAACTACTACTTACGTTAAAAACATATTTATTTTTTAAAAGAATATTAGTTTTATATGTGTTTCTATTGGACATTATGTTCACAAGGGGGGAAATCTTGTTTGCAAAACAAAGGGGTTAAAAATGGGGGCCCTTTTCTATTTTACAGGTGATTTGTTTTTTGTTGATTGGATAGCCCCATATTAGTTTTTTGCCCCATCCAGGGTCCCATTCTATGATTAAGGAAGGCCCCTTTTTGAAACCCGTTGGCGTATTATGTGTTAATTGTCTTGTTTTTTTTTAATTTTTGGAATACCTTTTTAAACTACTTTGGGAAAGGGAAATTTTTAACAATTTTTAACCCCAAAAAACCCTGGATTGTTGCTGGATTTTATGTCTTTGGGTTTTTTGGATAAACCCTTTGGGGGCCCTTTTTAACCCAGCTTATTCGCCGGGATTGGCGCCGGCTGGGGCGCCGGATTTGCGCTTCAGTACGGCGCCAATCGGGGGAAACCCAAAAATTTCGGTAATTTCCCCTGCCTCTCATAGAGAACAATGGATTCCTCGCTCCCCCCCCCGGCGAATTTCCCCCGCGGGGGGAAGGGGAAAAAAAGACTTTCACATTTTTTTACGGCGCGGGCGGCCGGGAGATTTTTGCATTGTTATGGGGCCCCGGGAAACGGCGCCCCCGCCGCGCCCGCCCCGGGCCCCCCCCCCGCCCCTTAAAAAAAGGGGTTTTTTGCCCCTCAATACGGCTAAAAAAAAACCGTCGGGGAAAAAGCCGTTTTGGGCAGGCCTTAGAGGAGGCTTTTCCTCTCCGTGCAAACCCCCGTGGGACATTTCAAAATTTAAGGGGAGTGAAATTTTCAAATATTTTGGAGACTGGGTTTGGGAAATGTTTCAGCAAGGGGTGTCAGCTTTGGGGCTTCCACGAAGGAGATGTTTGGGAAACTTTTGCTTCCCATCTTTAAGGGAAAATCAAAGTTCCGTGAGACCCCATTGTGTCAGCCCTCTAGGGGCTAGAGCGCGCCAATGCAGGGGCCCAATTTGCCCGCTATGTGGGTAAAATCCCGGCTGCGGGCAGCCTCCAAGAAGTTATTGGTTTTCCTTCCCTTCTTGACGGCAAGCTTTTTTTTGGGGGGAAAGGGGTTTAATAAGTTTATTTCCAACCAAGGGGGGCAGAGGGGGTTTTTGTATTTTTCCCCCCCCCAAAGCCAAACCGACAAAAGAAATCATTCACCCTTTAAAAAGGGACAGAAGTCAAGCACCCTTTCCCCCAAGTCGCACTTGGTTTGAGGGGTGCCCCCCCGAAAATCTGTCTCGGGTGGGAGGGCCATTTACTCCAGTTCCAGGAGGTCTGGCAGGTTCAGGTCGACGACGCCTTGGTTCGCGAAGTCGCCACTTCAGGATACAGGATTAGCTCCCAGCACGGTTTCGGCTTTCCTTTTCCCCCTGCTTCCCCTCGGGGGTCGGTTTTTTTTTGGGAATTTCCCCACACTTTTTCCTTCAAAGGGTGAATTTTTGTCGGTCTTCAAGTCCGAGCATTTTCAGGGTTTTTATTGAAACCTTTGTATGGTCCCCATGAGGGACAGCTCAGTAGGGCCAATGTTGGCCCTTTCGGTGCTCAACTGGTATGTACAAGGTCACGGTTTCCACATGGAGTCACTCCAGTCAGTGGTAACCTCTCTGCAGCAGAGAGCTTTTTCTGTCTGCTATAGACCTCAGGGATGCTTATCTGCATGTCCCTATTTCCCAGGCCCACCAGCGGTTCCTGCGTTTCGCAGTAAGCTCATGGCATTTTCAGTTCAACGCTCTGACATTCGGCCGCACAACTACACCAGGGGTCTTCACATAGGTCCTAGTGCCCCTAATGGCAATCCTTCACATGAGGGGCGTGACCCTTGTTCCTTGTCCAGATGACCTTCTAATAAAGGCGCCATCTCAGTGCGCCTGCCTGGTCAGCATCAGGATCACCCTAGACACCGTAGTGTGCTTTGGGTGGATAGTTAATGATGGCAATCCCTGTCTGATTCCATCACAGAGGATGGAGTTTCTGGGGATGATTCTCGACACTCAGGTGTCCAGAGTTTTTCTTTCCATCAGGGAAGGTCCAGCACTTATGTTCAGACATTTCTCTACTTCTGAATCGCACCCCATATGCTATTCGCACTTGCATGCAGTTTTTCGGCAGGTTGGGGACTTTCCTTTGCGCAGTTTCTTTCTCTCCCTCTGCAGCGGGCAATCCTGTCTCGGTGGGACGGGTCTCCAGTGTCCCTGGGCATAGCGGTTCGCCTGCCACCCCAGGTTCGAGCATCTCCTGCATTACATCTATGGAAGTAGTTTCTTTCCCCGCAATGGTTGATCACCACCACAGACTCCAGCGCATTGGTGTGGGGCGCCGTCTTTGGCTCCGGGGCGAATCAGGGTCTCTGGTCCCTCAGGGAACCCAAACATGGTGCAAGTACATTTTTTTCACATTTCACCCCTCTTTGATTTTTCCCCCTTTCCCAGTACATTATATGGTTTGGTCAATGACACCATTAAAAAGAACATCTTGTCCTGCAAAAAACAAACCCTCATAAGTCTATGTAGTCTTTTGAAAGCCAGGGAGGAAAAAAACGAACATCAAAAAAATTATGAGTACGCGGTGGGAAGGGGTTAAATCAATTCACCTAATAAATCCTGGCTTATATTGTTCTTTCCAAAGGATTTCTGATATTGTACATTACATTCATAACTAATGCCAAAAATAGTGGTATCTATCTGGGACTTGCCCTGAAGACAGGACAATGAAGTATATGCCAGGAAAAAAATTTTAATGCTAAATTTTCAAGTCAGTACGCAACAGATGGTGGTTTAAACTAGAAACCAACGCTGCTCCCCGCTTGTCAAAAAGTGTAATCCAATAGTGAATATAAACACACCTATATAAAAAATGGACAGTTAGGTGCAATAACGTGCACTGCCTCAGATTATATTTATCGCTCCTAAATGCATCCTTTAAAGAGGCAGCATTGAACTGTCATCAGGAGATTGTCTACGCTCCATTACATTCTAGCATCCACCTCAGGATAAGCAGCATTGTCTGCTCCGTCTGTGAGCTGTATAATTCAGCTTATTATGGATATGGCGAATTGACAAGTGCACTAGATTCTTGTTCACATCATTGTGGATTTGGCATGCTAAAGGTGCAGTAAGTGATATGTATTTTAAAATAGACAGGTCATTATTTAGACTGTCTTTTGATTAGCTAAGAGAATTCTTGGTAAGTCTTGCCTTTCTTATGTATTATGACAATTTGCATGTGGATGCATTTAGGAGCTATAAATATACTCTGAGGCAGTGTGCGATATTGCGCCTAACTGTCCATTTTTTATATAGGTGTATTTATATTCACTATTGGATTACCCCTTTTTTTA